>JANAVB010041263.1:0-103084 GCA_029216955.1 Iris pallida | reverse complement strand
CCTTTTTTCTTGTTGGTAGGAGATGACACCTCCCGGGTAACTTCGGGCACTAAGTCTGGATGCACCCACATGCTCTCTCCTCGCGATGTGGTGAGAGGCACCAATCCAGATGTCTGGCTCCGGATGGGTAGAAGATTAGTAACCTCTATCGTTGCTCGGAGGACAGGTATTATCCCGTCTGGAGTTCTTGTTAGACGGAAGTCGCCGAATAGAAGAAAGTCGCCGAACTGAATTGATAACATGTTCGCCGCCACGGTAACCTCTTCAAAGTCTATTGAAAGAGCTTTGGAGTCGATAAGACTCTGAATGTACCACTTTAATTTGAAGCAGTCATGAGTGGAATGATGGACATAGCAGTAGAAGTGACAATATTTTGGGTCCTCCATTTCTGTCGCTCGGGGCTCGCGCCTTGGTAGAGGGAGCTGGATCCTAACCCCTTGCAAGAGCATAACGAAGGTAGGTTTGACATGACTATCTTCAAATAAGTAATTCACCTTGGGCCACGAACCTTTCATCTATTTTTGTTCGAGCTTCTGGGTCACATCAGCGACCATGGCCTGTTTGCCCTTATTGTCTTGGTTAGTGGTGGCGCCACTATTGTTATTGCTGGAGGTGGAACCAGGACATCTGTCTTTATCCTCTCCGTCTGGGATATGTAATCCTAACTGGCGAGCCTTCTTCAATTTTGCCTCTACATTGGTAGCACTTATGATGAAGGTCGTCCAATCCCAGAACTGATCGTCACCCATCCAGAGGTTAATTGCGAAAAGCAACTTCTTCTGGCAGATTTCAATCAAGGAGCTCTCGGGATTACCTTGGGGCAATCTCATTGCGATTTGGCAGAACCGCTCGATATAGTTCCTTGTTAGCTCCCTCTCTCCCCGAACGACGTCCATGAAAGATGATATTGTTACATCATGCCCCACTTCATAGAATCTTTCCAGGAATATGTGCTTGAAGCCGCCAAAAGAATGGATGTAGTTGTCGGGAAGGTTACGGTACCAGTCGAACGCGATCCCCTCCAATGGTCCAATAAATAATCGCGTGAGGATGGCATCACTATGCGACAAGTGGTCGATTGTGACATCAAAGTAAGTCATGTACCGACTAGCAGAGGTCTTCCCGTCATAAGAATCGATATGGAACAGCTTGTACCATGGTGGAAAAGGCACATCTCTCCATACAACGGGATATGGCTGTCATATTCTGAGGTCCCGAGAGGAGTCTCGGGCATTGAACATTACTCGAAGCTCCTGGACTTCCCTCCTTGCCTCCTTGGCTTCATCTGTAGCTGAAGGAACGGATGCTCCTAAGGGATCATCACCCAAAGAAGGGGCGATCGTGTTGGAGTCCGCGTTGACTGCAGGTCCCAAGCTTGTTTGTTCGAGCGTCCTTGCCGGTTGGGTTGGCAAGGCGGCTTTGATTTCATCCACAGACCTGACCAAGGACAGGAGCATGGCTTCAAGTACTTTTAGACGTTGTCGATCAGAAGGTGCTTCATGATCATCGTCAGCCATAAAGACTGTCCTCATGTGGGTAGAGACGGAAGGGATCGTAGCAGAGGTGTTCTTCGTGCCGTACCGTTGTACAGAAAAATTGTCGAAGAATATCGAAATGTCATCTTCCTCGGACTCGGAAGGGTGATACCCCCTATGCAGGAAGCCGCATCATCTTGGTGAGGGTGGAGGCCCTCAGGGAAGTCCAAGTCTGTTGTGCAGTTCTGGTGGGCTACTAACCCCTGTATGTGCTCTTGGTATACCGGATTGTCGTATATTTGAGGGCACTGCTACCCCCAGCTTCATCTACTCTCAAAAAGGGCGAAGGTGCACCGCGGGTACTGGAAGCTCCTTTTTGGATTGAGTGCCTAAATAGACACCCCCTGTGGTTTTTTGGTGGGAACCTTCCAGATGAGGGTCACCTTACAATACTGGCCGAGATTGTCGGGCTGAAAGAGCCTGTCTTCTTTCCTTCCTTGCCAGAAGGAACCTTTTGAGTTGAATTACAAGAGATGAAAGAAAACTCCTCGTCCCCCAAAATTTGTACTTGCTTTTGAGTTATTGTCGGACAGGTGCTGGCTACTTCAGTTGTTGGAAAACTGACTGTCGACCTTCAGGTGCTACTGATTTGTCGCAGTAGTAGTTGATGACGACTTGGGTGCAACGACGTCCCGAGAGAGGCTCATTGCATGCCAATGCTGCCACCTTGCGTTTGTGAGTAATCACCTCACGCAAGTTGGTAGCAAGCTGATCTACCTTTGCACCAAACTTGTGGACTCGGGTATCTCGAGCGCACGGGTACTTAGGTATCATATTTGCTCCCTAATCCATGGCTAGTAAAAGTATTTGTTCTGGATCGTTGGAGGAAGACTTTAAAGACCCACCCTGTCCGTTAGCCTTGGAGGACTGGACGCGGGTGGTTCTGTACAACTTTTCATCAGGAGCCTATGTAATAGTCAACGCGGCCCGCTGACAATCAACAACTTTGACCGTTGACTGGGCTTGTTGGGCCCGCACTTCCCTAGACTTCTTTGACTTAGCCCCCGAAGGCACATAGTAGAAAGAGTCCAGATTAATACATCCCACATTCTTAATAGGCCGCATGGCATCGGGCCCGCATGAGAGACGGTTGAACACAGAGCTTCTGACAGGACCGCATAAAACATCCTGTCTGAGGCCAGAGCTGGCTACCGCATGGGCTATCTCCTTGCGGCCAGAGCTGGCTGCTGCATAGGCCCTTCCTGTGGCCAGAGTTGGCTGCCGCATGGGCCATCTTCCTGCGGCCAGAGTTGGCTGCCGTATGAGTTGTCTGCCTGTGGCCAGAGTTGGTTGTCGCATGGACAGACTGCCCATGTCTCTTATGCGGCTTCTTCTTTATCCGTATGGATTTTCTTTGTGCCTCCAAAAACTCAGCATCGTAGTATTTTTCTCTGCTGGATTTAGAGAAGGTGGGGTCCTCTACACCCAGAAGAAAAGCCACAGGTGAGCTTTGGTCACCGTCTTGGATTACAGAAGGAGCTTCTTCGAGAACTTGGTCGGAGGCAACAGTTCTGTGCACCGACGTCCTGCGAGTTCTCTTTGGGTTGGCTCGCTTCTGAGACGGGCCGGCACTCCCTTCAGAAGCATTTCTTCGAAGGCTTGTTGATCAAAATAAACCATAAGTATTTGCTGCGTAGAGTCGAGCTTGGATGCATCAGATTGCGTCACCAACTTCTCATCAGAGAGAGGGTCGTCCACAGCAGAGTCGCCATCATTTTTGCCATAAAAAATCAAGACATGTATTAAAAATACTGAAATTGATTGCAAAGTCGCTTGTACAAAAAAATCCTAGAAAAAAATCCCAGGAAATAATCTAAGTACAATTGTTTAGTTTTGATTCTGGAGGGTGACGGTAGAGGCTCGGAAAAGTGTTATCAAATCTGCCTTACTCCTTGGACTATCTGAAGAAGTCCTTAGCTCTTGATGAAATTGCTTTTCGAAGGTTGCCAGCCTTTTGTAGGGGTGTGGCACCCTGCTATTTATAATGGTATGTATGTTGAGCTGCGTAGATGGCCTGTGGCCACGTGGCTAATTAGCACGTGAAGACCTGCTCTTTGGCCGCCATCTGTCGATTTGTTGTGATTTTGTTACAGCAAATCTGGGTAGTTAAGACTTGGTCAGCCTGCCACGTGTCCTGTCATAGGAATCATTTTGAGCCACATGAATCTCTCAGTTTTTGACCATGTGGGGCCGCATGAGACTCATGCGGCTTATGTCGCAAACTTCCTTAGCCCACATATAGCTTAAGGATTTAAGCCGCATAGATTCTGTATTTTGGTCGCATAAAGCTCATGCGGCTTGAGTCACAGTCACCCTTGGCCGTATGAAGTTCAGAGACTTTGGGGCCGCATAAGGTTCATGTAGGTTAGGTGACACTCCTTTCAGCCGCATAAAAGCGTAAGAACCCTTCTTTTGGTGACGTCTCACGTCTTATCTTTTTGTCAAAGTGTCAGAGCTGTCATTTTTATCAGTTTTGGCAGAACTTGTCAGTTTATCAGACGAACAGATCCCCTTGGTCGTATATCTTTTTTCTGCAGCTGGTTTGTCGACGGGCCGCATAAGGCATTGAATCTGTCATACGACTTTCCTTTATACGGACTTGTTTGGCCCAAAGTACTATACGACAATTTGTGATCCACATGAACCCCATATTTTCTATGCTTCAACACAAACATACTTGCTTGGATCCCTAAAACTAATCATAAAGGACCCTTGAAGAAATGTTTACCAAAGGATTCGTCTACTCATTTTGTAGGTGGACCCTCAACCCTCTCATGCTAGAAGCATGTGGATTCTCGATAGCGGATGTTCGTGGCACATGACTAGTGATGCGTGTTTACGCTACGCTATCGATGAAGAAAAGGATACATCTCCTTTGACAATAATTTGAGAGGTGATACTATTGGTAATGACACTGTTGGTATGTCTTCCGATCCAGTAATAAAAGATGTTTGTCGAGTCACAGAGTTGAAACATAACCTACTGAGCATAAGTCATTTGGCAAATAATGGTTATGGCATCAACTTTTTGAAATACAAATGTTCTATCTATAATATGTCGTCTGGTAATCCCGTATATGAAAGGATTAGGGAAGGCAATATTTATGTTTTCTTTTTGGAAAGTACTAATGCAGGGAAGTGTCTAGTAGCCAATCAAGATAAAAGATGGCTATGGCACATGAGGCTAGAACATGCAAATATGAACACTATCTCATGGTTATGCACCAAAAAATTGGTAAAAGAACTCCCAGAGATTACATTCAAGAGAGACATGGTATGTGCTAACTGTCTACGTCATCATTTAAATCCATCAACGTTGTAAGTACTTCTAGACCCTTGCAGTTGATTCATATGAATTTGTTTGGTCCTAGTAGAGTCGCTAGTCTTAGCGGTAAGCTCTACGCTTTTGTGATTGTTGATGATTTCTTTTGATATACTTGGGTTTTTTATCAAACTAAAGTGATACCATTTTTGAATTTTAAATATTTTATAAAAAGGTACAAAACGAAAAAGGCTTCATGATTACTCGAATCCGAAGTGATCATGGTGGCGAATTCGTAAATACCGATTTCAAAAAAATTATGATGACAGTGGATACTATCATGAGTTTTCTTGTCCTAGCCTCAACGGAATGGTATTGTGGAGCTGAAGAATTATACTCTAAGCGAGATGGCTAGAGTAATGCTGAATCAGCATAATCTTCCTAAATTTTTTGAGCAGAAGCTGTTAGTACAGTCTGTCATATTTTGAATAGGGTGTTAGTTCAATCTATTTCAAAGAAAATACCTTATAAATTATGGTTTGGAAGGATTCCAAACATTTTATATTTTAAAGTTTTTGGATGTCACTATTTTATCCTAAACACCAAGGACAACTTGGATAAGTTCGACTCTAACGCAGACGAATGGATATTTCTCGGATATGCTGGCAAGAGTAAGGAATATAGAATTTGTAATAAAAGAACTATGATTGTAGAAGAATTGATTAACGTAACTTTTGATGAGCTCAATAGTCATAAATCTAGCAAAAGTGATGATAAAGATATACAGAACAATCCAAGACACCCGAAGATACTGCTACCAACGAGAGTTATCTGGAAAGTCTACCTAAGAGAATGAAATTCATGCCAGATATCCAGAGACACTCATCATATGTGATGTATCCAAAGGCGTAAGTACACGTTCTTCTACTGAGATATTAATGTAGCAGTAAATGTAGCTTTTATTTCTCAAATAAAACCTAAGACAGTAGCAGATGCTTTTAATGATGAGTTTTGGATTGACGCCATACAAAATGAACTTAATCAATTTGAGAGAACCTAAGTTTGGAAACTTGTTTCTGAACCTATTGGTCAATCGATAATTGGTACCAAATGGGTATTCCGAAATAAACTAAGTGAGGATGGACAAGTTCTGCGCAACAAAGCACACCTAGTGGCACAAGGTTATAATCAAGAAAGGTATTGATTATGACGAGTCATATGCTCATGTTGCTAGACTAGAAGATGTAAAACCTCTAACTTTTCAAAAGTATATTTTTAATTTAGGTAATTTTCTTTTGTTTAGAAGATTGGTATATAGTAAGTTTAAAAATTTTATTTTCATAATAAATATCTTATGTAAACCTCGCACTCTTAATATATATATTCTATATTTCTCAGTATTCACTTCTATTTCATTAAGAATATTGATTTGCACGTATATTTGTATATATATGCATTGTTCTTCTTTTTATTTATTTTTTAGAATACAAAATTTACATGTAGGTTATTTATATTTTATCATACTAGTAAATGATTTATATTTCCTTATAAATTTTTATGTATAAACTATTTTATATTGTATATAAACAAAGTATTTTATGTGTATATAGGTAATAAATAAATAATATGCTTAATTGGTAAAAATCATTATTTAAGGATTTTTGAGTAATTTTAGAATTACTTTGAATCAAGGATTTTAGGTAATTGTTATATAATAATTGAAATATATTTTTAGTAAATAATAAACATTTTATATTTTTAGAATTTATTTGAGATTTTGTAAATTATTATTAAGATTTTGTTAAGATTTATTACGTATATAATATATTATATATATAATATATATATATATATCAATAAAGAGAAGGAAAAGGAAAAACAAATTCCCTTCGTTACTGTTCCCTTGCGGGAACAGTAACACAGCGCCCCCCCTCCCCCAAACTTCTCGAGCTCGACCTGTTGCTTGCCTTCCCGATATATAGAAATCAGCGAACACCAAGTAAATAGATCCCCAACCCTAGCTCGATCCCCCAATCCTTACCGCCGCCGCACGCGGCCACCGGCCGGCCACGATCGCGCCGAAGAAAGAGCGCAGCGCACGACGCACACATCAGATGTTGTCGCACAGCAGCATACTCAGGACAACCCCCTGTTTCCCAGTATGATATCTCCTAGTGTGGTCATTCAATTTTCAATTTATAAATTTCTATGGGTAGCCTAGTTGACCCCTACAAACGCCTTCAAATATATTGGGTTAAACTGACCTGTAAAGCTCATAAAAAATCCTAGAAATTTAGGAAAAATTATTGTTATAATGACAGCCTTTAGAAACCAAACCCCCTTGTTTGAAATCAAATTTCAACTAGTGTACCACAAATTTTATTATTTGTTTGAACAGACTTTTTGATAACCTAAACACGAACAAAATCTAGTTTTTAGAGTTAATTTTAGCCATTTCCTGATTAAATTCAGCACCAAATTGGAGGAAAACTGTTTTCAGAACTTAAAAATTTCCCGATACGGCGTGCCCCGACAAGTTGGGCAAAGTGGTCGCGAACGGAAGCATAAAAGGTGCGTATCAACTTCGCAGATGTATGGGATTCGACGGAACTCGATTTCACAGTGTGTGCGCGACGAAATCGAGGCGTATCCGTCAAGATATCCCGTATTGGCCTCTGTGCAAACTAGCCCATAACTTTGTACAGGTTTGTCGTCTCTAGATGAAACTTGAGCTACTGGACTCGTAGCATTTTTCTGGTCCTGTGAGCCAAGTTTAGTCCGATTCTGAGAAGGTCGACCAGAACGCTCTTTTGGCGAGCTTGTGACCCGATCCAACGGGCAAATTTGTGCATGGCCTACCGAAATCCAACTTTGGACATAAGGTTGGATTTATCGTAAAACTGGACCTATAGATATATAGTTTGATGACTTTAGTGACCGTAGGTACTGACATATTTTTCGATGAATAGCGGGTCCAACGACGGACATCATTTTAACCCAAAATTATGATTTTGCTCCTGTATCTAGAATTGAACTTTTGGGTTGCATTTTTAGACATATTTTTTGTACCAAAAATGTTTGTGATATTTATTTCAGCATCCGGAGACAATTGCAGGAGTTTGACTCTTGTAGCACTGAGTGGTTGGGCGTTATTTTTGCGTGATACCCCTAGCCAACTGTACTATTCCGAACGCAATGGTACTATTGGTTCTACCAGTAGAGGACCCCAGACGAGTACTTTTATTGTTTGTTTCAATATTGTTAATTCCTATATTACACTATTCAGTTATATGGTACTTGATTCCTTGACACGCTCGTTACACGATGGCACTTCATATTTCCTGTACATGTCATGCCTCTTTCTTGTATATGTGTCGGGGCGGAGAAGTACTAAATATATGTAATCAGACCTTATCTCATGTTTTATTTTCAGTACAGTAGACCTTGATAAATAAAGTAGACCTTGATAATTAACTTAGACCTTGTGGTGTAGCTATCCCTAGACCAATTACATATCGAAAGAGTACTTCAAAATACATAGATAGCTATTCTCCTGTTCTACTCGTTATATGCTGTCATATATTTTTATGTCTTGTATTCTTCTTGTTTCTTGTTACTTTTTCTAGGTATTCTCACCATGTATTTTATGGCTAACTTTTGTCTTATAGTCGTTAACATATACTTGAAACTGTATTCAATGAATTTTATTCATTACATTCCTGATTGGAAACCAATATTTTTTATATAATCGCCTACTACATTACGATTTAGACCATTGGAGAAGACATGGGTATGTTGGAAGTCCAACCTAGAAGACTAGTTGGATAGATTAGTATCTATTTAGTTGCCTTTTATAATTTGTGAGACATTGTACTTTGTATTCAAATGTAAACTTGGATATTGTAATTTTATTTAGTTATGTGAATAAGCAAATAAAAGATATTACTATATGAGAATTATTGTGATTCTGAGCATTATGGCCTAGACAACGTTCTACCGTCGATACCGCGGTGTAGGCTAGCTTGCGTACATACTAGCATCCGAAAAGCGGGTGCTGGTCGTGACAAGTTTTTGTGGTAGCCCATGCAGGTCATGACAGAAGCCATTCACATGACATGCATGGTCATGGAAAAAACGGGTGTGGGTCATGACATAAGCCATTCGTATGTTTTTGCATTTGCATATTTTTATAATTTCAAACTTTTTCAAATGGATGTGAAAAGTGCATTTTAGATGATTTTTTAAAAGAAAAAGTTTTTATAAAACAACCCACTATTTTGAAGATTTTCAAAACCCTGATCACGTCTTCAAACATAAGAAAGCACTTGATAGACTCAAACAAGCACCTCGTGCTTGGTATGAAGGCCTAAGTGCTTTCTTACTTGAAAATAGATTTTCAAAAGGAAGAGTTGATACAACTTTATTTATCAAGACTTCAGAAGATAGTATCTTACTTGTGCAAATTTATGTAGATGACATCATTTTCGGTTCTACTAATGAAAAACTTTATCAAAAATTTGCTAAGTGATGCAGATTGAGTTTGAGATGAGTATGATGGGAGAGTTAAACTACTTCTAGGACTTCAGATCAAACAGCACTCGCAGGAAACATCCATCAACCAAGCCAAGTACATGAAGGATTTACTGAAGAAGTATGACTTCGACAACGTAAAACCTATCGAAACTCCAATGGCAACATCAACATGGCTCGACATTGATGAAGTGGCAAACTAGTCGACCAGCGTAAGTATCGAGGTATGATTTGTAGTTTTTTATACTTAACTGCTAGTCACCCAAATATTATGTTTAGTGTCTGTATTTGTGCACGATATCAAGCTAATCCCTCATATCTATGTGCCGTTAAGCGTATCTTTCGATACCTTAAGGGAACTTCTACAATCGGCTTATGGTATCCCAAAACATCTTTTGACCTAATCGGTTACTCAGATGCTAATTTTGCTAGATGCAAACTAGACCGTAAAAGTACCAATGGTACGTGTCATTTTCTAGGAAAAGCTTTATTCTCCTAGTTTAGAAAAAATAAATTTTTGTTGCTTTATCAATAACTGAGACTAAGTATATCGCCGCGGGACGTTGTCGTGCACAGATTTTATGGATGAAGCAAATCCTAGAAGACTACAATATGCACGACACGGAGATTCCCACATACTGTGATAACACTAGCATGATTAATTTGACTAAGAACCCTATTTGTCAATCACACACAAAGCATATAGAGATACGTCATCATTTTTTACATGATCACTAACAACACGGGGATATTTACTTAGAGTTTATTGACACAGATCATCAATAGCATACTTGAATTCTCATATCACAATGTGTTATGATTAATAAAATTACTTAAAACTTGAAAGTCCGATATTTATTAAATTGAAGTTATTTTAGGTATAAGTCGAAAGGGCCCTTCTATCATACAAGCGTAAATAGCCTGAAGCGACAGATACATTAGTCTTCGGACTACCGCTAGGTAGGATCCAGCCCCTATAGCTAACCCAAAGTAATGAATTTTTATTAAATCGAAGAGTTAAGAGTCATTAAGTACGTTTGTCATTCATTACACAAAAAATGAATGGGGATTTAGGTTAGCCGAACTCGGAAAGAACTTGGTCCGAGTTCGGACCGAACACGATCGTGGTCTTTTATAAAGATAGCAACTATTGCAGCTAGTCCTACTTCTTTCTATTATTCATCTTCTTCATATATTTTTCCACCTAAACACTCTAAATCGAGACCCCATTTTTGGAAATCTTATTTCAAAGCTTCAATCTCCATCTTCCTCGGTTCTAGCGTCTCAACGAAGGTTTAAAGAAGGTGATCTCCACTCTTTTTCCATCATTTTGCGGAGGTATATCTCTCATTTTCTCTATTTAAATTTTCATGGCACCCAAGCTCTTCAAGAGAAAGAAGAGAGACTCTGCGGCTTCCTCCTCTACTTTGGAGTACGAACCCGTAAATGTGTTTAGTCCCGTACGTCCCAACGATGATGAGGATTTTGATCCCAACCTTTTTTCGTCTTCAAAAATTTCGGTTTCTTGGTTTAAACACTTTCAATACCAAAAAAATTGCCCTAGAAATTTGATCAATTTTACTATCTTTTTGGACTATGCATCAACTTTTAAAAATCTAGGACTCCGAGATTACTTTGAAACCTCTACTATATTTATGATAATGTTGTGCGTATGTTTTATTGTAATCTACAAGAAACAAACAATGACAACATTTACTCTTGTGTCGGTGGAATTGAAATTGAGTTTAACTCGGCGAATTTAAGTGAGTAATTTCATATGTCGGACAACGACGAGGCTTTAGTCGAGATAAACAAAGTTCAATTTCCCAATGATATGACTCTTGATTCTCGTAAGGCTATTATGTGTCATCCGGGTCTCATCCCTCGGGTGGTCGGTTGTACGCAAAGCAACTTAATTAACTAGAACTTCTATGAACTCCATCGTATCGTTTACTCTGCTTTGCTTCTTAAGACAGGATCTACTAATGAGATCACATTCTTAGACATGTCTGCCATGTATCATATACACTTTGGAGTTACTTTTCTGATCCAAAGACTTTTATTGCAAACCTCATAGTTATCGGAGGGCAGACCGCAACCTCTGCTATCCTATGCATCTTGCGGTGATCTTCCAAAAATTTGAAATCGACTTAGACATCTTTCATGTTTTTGGTTCACCGTATGAGATGTCTAGATCTTGGAGATACCCTCAGCCTCCACTTCCATCTGATGATGTTCCACTTCAACCTGATCCAACTTCAGCTCCTGCTGATGCTCCTACTCCTATTGGTCCAGGCCACTTTGATGGCCAGTTTTACCAAGGGATCGATGAGTTTGTCACCCTTCAGGGACAACGTCATCAGACCTATATCGATGCTGAGTATCACCATACTTCTCATGCCTAAGTCTTGAGAAATGACATAGCAGACATTCAGTGGTCATTAGCGCATCATCCTACTACACATTTTCAGATCCTCCGTCATCCTGGATTCGACGGACCGCGATATGAAGATCCGCACACTTTCAGATTCTTTGATCCGACGATGGCCTATGTCGATCCTCATCCACCTGCTGATCCCACTGATGATGCTGCGGATCTTTGATCATTTGTCTTTTAGTTTAGTATTTTGTGGACTTCATGATGATGTAGTTGCACTATCCTAATTTGTACTTTAAGTAGTTTGCACTCTGTGTTATGAACTCTATTTCAGTAGTAGTTGTGTTTATGCACTCTATTTTATTTAGTTTGGACTTTTAGTTTCCATTTTTCATATTTTACTGCTACTGCTAGTATTTTCCTTGAGTTGTGACTTGTTTTGTAAGTATTTATCAAGAGATGTGTATTAAACTATTCTTTTCTTATCTATTATTTTGGCTTTACATATTACGGGGGACCTACATGTTTGACTAAATGACAAAGGAGGAGAATGAGCCAATACCAAAGTTTCGATCAATGGATATACTCAGAACAAGTCAGTTATACAATTTCAAAGTTGTATATTTGTTATATTTTGGTATAAACTCATAGTTTGCCAATTATCAACATGGGAGAGATTGTTGGCCATTGGCTAATGGTCACACCTAATTTTGATAATCAACGACAACTTTAGTCGATACACAAATATACAAACTTCTACAGGTTGCAGGTATTAGATAAAGAAGAATATCTACATCCCACTGCTACACAGTACATCGTATCGTCATCTAGAAGCAAATTGCATTAGAAACAAGATTGAGTCATTTTATATTTCTTATATATTTTACATTTATTGAGTCTAGGAAATATAATGTGAGATCGTACAAATTATACTGACTTAGGTTAATCTCAGTCCACATATCCAAATAAGCCTACCTATTTTTCAAAAACCCCATAAATCTAAAAAGCCTAAAAGCCTATACAGTTTGGCCCAAAGCATTTGAGTTCTGACCCAATAGAACTCTGGACGAACTCTCACCGATTTTGGTCCGAGTTCGATCCCAAGTTTTTGAAATTCAGTTCCCACCAAATCTGCATCAAACGTTCGTTTGCAAGATTCATTTATCCAAACTCCCACCTCTGCCCGAGTTTGGTCAGGAAAAATACTATAAATAGAGAAGGATTTCCACCATTCTAAATCACTCATTTACTCTATCTTCTCTATCTTTCAAAAGTATTTTCAAACGAGCAAAGCTTTTCAAATCTAGCCTAAATACCACTCTTAGCGAAAGCTAGTACAATTCTGTTCTAGCATTTTGGTTCAAAAGAGTTGTATCAGAGGTGCAATTCAAAAACGTTCTAATTTTCTAAATCAGTTTATGGAGTCGGTCGTGCACTCGTCACCAAGCACGGTATTGTAAAGAGACTACAAGCTCTCATTTAGCTTGTGAATAGTGGATTAACATCGAGCAAGAGTACTCAAGATTGGAGTAGCCCTCTCAGAGGAAGACAAGGATACATCGCGGTGTCACTGAGTTTAATTCTCTGTCTCCTACTTTACTGCATTTAATTATTATCTTTTATATACCGTAGTTTTTATAACTGCTTAATTTTATTTGGTGATTATTTTTGCTGCTTACTTTTATTTTTATTTATCATATTTTATTGCTACTGCTAGTATTTCTCTTGAGCTGTGACTTATTTTATATGTATTTATCTAGAGCTGTGTATTACTATATTCTTTTTTGTCTATTATTGTTGGCTTCAGATATTGCGGGGGAGCTACATGTTTAACTAAATGACAAAGGGGGAGAACGGGCCAATATCAAAGTTTCGATCAATGGATATACTCAGAACAAGTCAGGTATAAATTTCAAAAGCTTGGGACCGAACTCGATCTGAGTTCGTCCAAAGTTCGTGTTGGGTCAGAACTCAAAAGCTTTGGGCCAAACTACATAGGCTTTTGGGCTTTTTAGATTTGGGGGTTTTGGAAAATAGGTAAGCTTATTTGGATATGTAGACTATGAATAACCTAAGCCAATATAATTTTGTATGACCTCACATTATATTTTCTACACTCAATAAAATTGAAAATACATAAGAAATATAAAATGACTCAATCTTGTTTCCAATGCAGTTTACTTCTGGATTACGATGCGATGTACTGGTAGCTGTAGGATGGATGTTCTTTCTTATCTAATACCTGCAACCTGTCATAGTTCGTATATTTTGTGTATCAACCAAAGTTGTCGTTGATTATCAAAATCAGGTATGACCATTAGTTGATCGTCCAACAATCTTCTCCATTTTTATAACTGACAAACTATAAGTCTATACCATAATATAACAAATATGTAACTTTGAAATTGTATTCCTGACTTGTTTTGAGTATATCAATTGATTGAAACTTTGGTATTGGCTCGTTCTCCCCCTTTGTCATTTAGTCAAAATTAAAATATAATGTGAGGTCGTACGGAATTATACTGGCTTAGGTTATTCCCAGTCCACATATCCAAATAAGCCTACATATTTTCCAAAAACACCACAAATCTAAAATGCCAAAAAGCCTATACAGTTTGGCCCAAAGCTTTTGAGTTCCGACCCAACAGAACTCTGTACGAACTCTGACCGAGTTCGGTCCCGAGCTTTTGAAATTCAGTTCCCACCAAATCTGCGTCCAACGTTCGTTTGCAAGATTCATGCATCCGAACTCTGCCTGATCTCTGCCGAGTTCAGTCAGAAAAAATACTATAAATAGAGAAAGATTTCCACCATTCCAAATCACTCAGTCACCCTCTCTTCTTTATCTTTCTAAAGTGTTTTTAAACGAGCAAAAGCTTTTCAAATCTAGACTAAATACCACTCTTAGCCAAAGCCAGTACAGTTCTGTTCGATCTAGCATTTTGGTTCAGAAGAGTTGTATCAGAGGTTACAATTCAGAAAACGTTCCTGTTTTTTGAATCATTTTGTGGAGTTGGTCGTGCGCTCGTCACCAAGCACGATATTGTAAAGAGACTACAAGCTCTCATTTAGCTTGTGAATAGTGGATTAACATCAAGCAAGAGTACTCAAGACTAGAGTAGTCCTCTTCGAGGGAGACCAATATACGTCGCGGTGTTCACTGAGTTTGATTATATGTCTCCTACTTACTATATTTAATTATTATCTCTTATATGCCATAGTTTTTATAACTGCTTAATTTTATTTGGTGATTATTTTTGTTGCACATGCACACACTCTATTCACCCCTCTGGAGTTGCTCAACGGTCTTACAAATTGATACTATGATATCTTCTATTTTGTATAGGTAGCTTCATGATCATTTTGGTAGAGTATCGGAGACGCCATACGGTTGTATCTTATATATTCTAATTTACTATTTCTTGTTATTTGATTGTGATATAGTATATCCTTTGAGGCCATAAGAGAGTTGTATTTAATATATACCCCCTTTGTCTAGGTATAGTCATAACAATATTACGGGATACTCACGTATACTGTAGTGCATATATTGGCCGAGTAATACCCATTCTCCGTATTCTGTTATTAGAGCATGACACCCGTTCCTAAGCATCCCCGAATATTCTTGAAATAGCAGTCAATGTATTGTCCTTTTGACCATTATATTAGATCAAAATCTTGCGAGAAATTGGATAGTTTAAGGATTTAATCTTAAAAAGACAATCCAACAACTGCTTTTCGGAGAACATTTAAGGATATTTATGAGCAGATCCCATTATATTAGATCAAATATATATATATATATATATATATATATATATCTAATAGATATATATATATATATATATATATATATATATTTATTTTATTTTATTTTAATTTTATATATATATATATATTATATATAATTATATATATATATATATCCTTAAATGTTCTCCGAAAAGAAGTTGTTGGATTGTCGATATATTATCTATATATATATAAAGATCCTTAAACTATCCAATTTCTCACAAGATTTTGATCTATCCTTATATATAATATATAATATATCTATATTATATTATATATTATATTATATATATAGATATATATATATATATATATATATATATAATAATTTATCTATATATATAAAATTTATATATATATATATATATATATATATTTTTTTTATTATATTTATATATAATATATATATATAAATATATATATATATATATATATTAAAACACTCCCCCTTTTATTCCATAAACAAGAAAGCCGAAGCCATCCAAGCATACCAGAAGGCGCAAAATGTCGAAGCCTATACATGTATACTAACAAAAGGAGGGAAGAAGGAGAGCCGAAGGCAACTAGCCACTAGTAAGGAGGGACTCCCAAAAGGTCGGTTGCATATGACTGCAGTGGGGCATCGCTTGCTGCACTGCCTGATGGTTTCCTTAATTAGTTGGTCGACGGAGAACTGATGACCTTTATATCTCGCCTTGTTGCGGTTCTTCCAAATCACCTACGTCGCAGCTGTCGCTACTATCCGATATCATGGGACCGGTTGCTCCTGCCGAGATTAGTCTTTATAACCCCGCCCCCAGTATCCATCCTGCAGCATTGGGATAGGGTTCTCCAAACCTTGGCCAGGAGATCTCCCTGACAAAATGTGGTCCATCATTTCTGAGGAGCGTTCTGTGCAGCATGTCCATGCGAACACAACGTTGTAGCCGATAGAACAGAGGATATCGTCGGTGGGTAGGATCTTGCGAATGGCTCTCCAAATGATGAAGGACTACTTCTTGGGGATGCAAGTCTGCCAGAACGAAGCAATGCTCAGAATGGGCATCCTCGAACCCTAAACGACTTTTCTAGCAGATCTGGCCGAAAAGCAGCTTGATGTATCCTCCTGCCATCGGAGCTCATCGGCATCCGTCCCGATCGTCAATCCTTCACGACAGATAAGGTCGATCGCTTCGGGACCAGCCCAATCCCATACTTTATTCTATATCCAGACCTTCCTAATGGGGTCCCACATGTCCTTGACCATGCAGAACCTGTGGGCTTCAGAGTGGATAGGAAGTAAGGCATCTCCAACCCATCGTTCCATAAATGCCTGAGATTCGCCGTCCCCCACCCTGAGGCACATCACCTGTTCGGCAAGAGCCCGGCCGTTGAGCATAGGACGCCATGCTGCAAAAGATCTGTTGTTTATAGCCGTGGATGGGTGGATGTTCTTGAACTATCTAGCTTTCATGAACCTGGTCCATAAGTTTTGAGCGGTGCGCAACTTCCACCACAGTTTCATCGAAAATATTGTAATAATGTGGGAAAGTTTGGTGAACCCCAGGCCCCCCTCCTCGGTCGGCCAGGCCATAGAGTCCCAACTAGCCCAATGATGTTTGTCGTTGCCGTCATTGTGCCCCCAGAAGAAGTTGCTGAATGTGCTTTCAATAGAGTTGAGGACAATCTTGAAAGGAGAGCAAGCCGCGAGAGTGTAAATAGGATTGATGTGGGAACGTGGTTGATAAGGATTATCTTGCCTCTCGACGATAGCATCGTATTGTGCCATCCTTCAAGCTTTTTTCTGATCCGGCTGATCAGATCTTCGAAGATGCCGGCGTTAGATTGGCCATACACGAGGGGGCTGTGGACACACACAAAAAAGAAAAAGAAAATGCTGTCTTTTCTTTATTGGCGCAAGGCACCACAAATCGAGTACACCTGAGAGATCCTGCGCTGAGGATCCCCGAGTACAAAAAAAAGAATTCTGGAGAATGGGACGATGGAGATCGAGCGGCAGTTGCTCCTTTACTCCGTTGACACTTCGATTACAAAAGTGGAAGAAAACCTAAGAAAATTGCTAGCTCTCGACTCACTGGCAAGAAGTGCAGCAATTTAGCTCTTGAAAATGCTCTCTGTTATGTGTTTTGGAGAGGGATGAGACCCCTTTTATAGTCGTTCTTGAGCTGGAATGATGTTATGCGCCCACATGAAGGAAACACACTAGTTTTTATGTGGGCGCATAGTCTGTCTTGGGCGCATAGGGTGTACACGCATGCAGGCTACGAGATCGTGGGTTGGTCGTGGTATTGACATGGCCGCATGCTTCGGTGTACGACTTCTCGTGGAGACTGACGTGGTCGTGTGCTTCGCAGCACGTTTTGATCATGGCTTTGACCGAATCAGTCTTGGGCGCATAGCCATGTCTCAGACTATGCGCCCTCCTTTTGGAGGAGCTAGTCTTGGGCACATGAAACTTTACTGGCTGGGAGCATAGAGCTTCACTGACTTGGCGCATGGAGCTTCAATGGCTGGGCGCATGGAGCTTCATTGACTGGGTGCATGGAGGCTGGTTGGGCGCATAGAGCTTCACTGGCTTTGGAAGAATAGAGCTTTATTGCTGAAAAATTTTCATGCTTCTACAAGACCCCCTTCAAAGTTTTCGATACTTGAACAAGTTCGAAATACTTTGAAAGAAGCATTGTCACGACTCGCACCCACTTTTCGGATGCGAGCTCGTGAGCAAGCCAGCTAAGCATCAAGCGGACTCCAGCCTGACTCGAATATGTAAACGCTGTCAAGGTCATGGTATCATGGATAATATGGTAATCTGCAGTGTATCTCAATCCACAAGAATATATAAAACATGAATGAACACTATGGGTCGTGGTCTGCAGCCCACTAGCATAAATGTCCGATAAGACTCCAAGGAGTTTAAAAAGAGTCCATAAGCTGAATCAAGCAGGATATCTCATGATAAGGTAAAGCACGAGCGGATAACAAATATAATACGATACCTGAATCCCGTAAGCGTATCATCCCATCCGACATCCAGAACTACCAGCTAACTCCATACAATCACTAATCCTGAAGAGATCATCAGGTCCTCAGGGGATATAGCAAAATGCATAAAAAATACCTTTCTAGCAGTTTATCATGCAATAATAAAAATACAGGAAATAAACAAAAAAAGACCAATCACACGACAACACGATTATACATGACTGGAAGAACCACTACGCATAAACGAACTGCTGGAAAAGAACAAGAGAACACGAGATCACGATGTCAACGGATAACCAATAGAATACTCAAACCCTCGCCCTAGTGTGGACTCGCAGGTTTGATCAACTACTAACCATCGCCCCTAGTATGGGCTCGCAGGTTAGCTTCAACTTCTAACCATCGCCCCTAGTGTGGACTCGCAGGTTAGCTTCAGGAAAACACCATCGCCCCTAGTGTAACTCGCAGGTGAGGACCAATAACTACTAACCCTCGCCCCTAGTGTGGACTCGCAGGTCAGCTTCAAGAATTCAAGGTACATCAGTTCTGTTAGGACTTATTCATTCTATGACTCGATGCGACTCAGTCCAAGTACAGGTGATGACACGATACGACCCAATCACGATACACATGAAATAGATCTGATATGAACTATAAAGCTAACTATGACAAGGCTATATATATACTATCATGCATGATATACAAATCACATATAAATAATCAACTAGTAGAACTAGATAATAATCATAATATGCATGTAATAAACTGTAGAGGGAGGCATGGTATACTTGCCGGGAGGTTGCACGCAGATCCAACAAATATATAGTCAACTGATAAGCCATAAAGTCCAAGTCATCACAACTGTCTCCGAAAGCTGAAACAAACATTGCCAACATTCTCAGAATAGTCAAATTAGCTAGGATTGCCAGTCCTTAAGTCCAATTCTGTACACAGGGACAAAACGGTAATTTTGGGCAGAAACGGTGTCTGCCGTTGGACCCGCTTTGCACCGAAAAGTATGCCAGAGTTAATGGTCTTTAAAGTCATCAAACTACATGTCTACGAATTTTTTGATGATACGAACCAAACCGTATGTCCTAAGTTGGATTCCGGTGGGCCGTGCACAAAATCGCCCGTTGTATCGGACCGTGGGGCCCGCAAAACGGTGATCCGATCAACTGTCTCAGAATTGGACCAAACTTGGCATATAGAACTAGAAAAATGATACGGTCCTGTTGGCGCAAGTTTCATCTCGATTTGACAAACGTGCACAAAGTAATTGAAAATTTTACACAGAGGCCGATATGGTAAATTTCGACGGATACGCATCAAATTCGTCGCGCACACGCGACCAATTTAAATTTCGTCAAAGCCCACACGTCCATGAAGCTGATACGCACCTTTCGATGCTTTCGGTTCGTGACCATATCGCCCGGATTGGCGGGACGTACGTCGTATCGAAGGATTTTATTGTTTTGAAAACAGTTTTTCGGTCAACTTCGAGATTCGATTTCTCGACGCGTAGTCGATGATTTCCAAATCCACAAAAAGGGTCTTGAAGTCCTATATGTTGTCTGTAACTTCCTTTAACTAGTTTTTTTAAAATTCCTAACATATAGATCATAATACATCTTCAAAGTTGGGTCTTTGGGACGGGTTCCTGTCCTATTTTGGACGGGTTTTTCCATCGACTTTGAGTCAATTTTCTGGGCTCGTTGATCAGGGATATCCAACTCTATTAGTAGGAATCAGAGAGGGTCAGGTTGGTGACGTATCGGTGAAGACGATTAAAAAAACCACGTCTCGTAGACGGAGAAATCCTTCCGTGAAATCGGCTACCAATGATGTTGCAACTGCCATTGCTGTCGACTCCACGCGATTTCAGCCGCCGTCCGCGGTCGTGCGACGGCCTGGCTGCGTCGGGCGGCACGCACGGACCTGGGGGGAAAGGAATAGAGGGGCAGGCGTTAGGGTTTTTCGAACTCCTCCATCTCTCCGTCTCAATCTATATATATATGTGTAACAACTCTCGGGTTCGGCTGTGAACCGAACAGGGGGTGGTTGTTAGCTTGCTGCTGGGATGGGTATGTGGGCCTGGCCAACTGGCTTGGGCCCGAGCTGGGCTGGTATGTTAGCATGTTGTGGCCGAGGTTTTATGGGGGTTTTGATATTTTATTTATTTTTTTCTATTTCCTAGTTACTACATGTGTATATATATCTATATGTATACGCACACACATATATAAATACATATGATATTTGTATATACACACATATATTCCCATATGCACTTATACATCTGAATATATATATAAATTATATATACACACTACACCTATATAATATATTATATACATATACACGTATACACCTATATATATTTATATATTTACATATACATTCACATATACATGTATATTATTTATATTTATATGTACGTACACAATACACAATATATAATATTTATTTATATATTCCTACACATATATATATCTTCATATATATTCATATTCTAATTCATATCTTCATATATTTATATTCATATTATATGTACGTACACTTACACACATCTATCTTTACATCTAAATAAATTCCATAATACCAATAACCCACTAAAATAACCCAAAGAGTCTTGATGAACATATCTAGCCCTAGAAAATTGTACCAATATTCTAAAACTCTATTTAAATATTAATAATACCCATTTGTATAAATAGCCAAATATTTAGAAAATATTATTAAGTCCACCCAAAAAGCTGAGAAATATTGTACGTACCTAAAAGTATGTCTGCATAGGCTTGGGCTTGGTTTGGGTCAAATCTGGACTAGTTTGGTACAACCGGGTCCCCTAAAACTCAATAATATAATTAATAAATAAATAATCTTTGGTAAGGATTAAGTCGCAACTTGGCCTACTTTTCCTAGTTAGGATATCATTATGGCTGGGCTTTCCCTACCAAGGCTAATACACTAGTCAAAGCACGCAATTGTACTATTCGTGCCATGATTCCTAGTCGTCTGGTACTCCAAAACTCTACCATGGCTATCTACCGTTATAATTATTTATAAAAAACAAATTTAAAAAATTACCATTTATTTCAAATAAATAATAAAAATATTTTCAAGAATTTTCGGGAAGGGGAGCTACAAATCTACCCACCTTAAAAATAATTTTCTTCCTCGAAATTCTAATTCATAACTATTCCTCAAAAATCCAGTCTACTATCACCTTAATCTCCTCAAATTTAATTTCTCCAAAAATATTTATGACCTTCTCTAGTCATTTTATAACTCCGAATACTTGAGGACTTCTACCCACCTTTGGTCACACTACTCCTCAAAAATAAAGTCACTAAAATATTATAACCTTCTAACTAGTGGCTAATAATTCTACCAAAAATATCTAGGACATATGGTATCTTAATCCCCCATATCTTAAACAACCAAATATTTAATAATTAAGCAATATTATACTATAATTTAAGAAATGTTGATGAATTCTAGACAGCACGATCATTCGTCACCCGAAATAGGAAGGGACGAGACAAGGGTACGGGAAGGCAGGGAAGAAAAATCGAGAACAATTTTGAAATTTCAAGGACGTAAAGGAATTTCTAGAAGAATTTTCAAGGCAGAGTGGATTAAAATTTCTAAGGATTTAGTTATAGTCGCAGGTTCGTACCAGTACAGTTACGTAACCGGTACGATATGCTCTAACCTGCATGGGCCACCAACAAAATTTTCACGACCCGCACCCGCTCTTCGGGCGCGAGCTCGTGAGCAAGCCAGCTACGCATCAAGCGGACTCCAGCCCGACTCGAAAACGTAAACGCTGTCAAGGTCATGGTATCATGGCTATATGTTAATCTACAGTATCTCAATCCACAATAATATATAAAATAATGAACACTATGGGTCGTGGTCTGCAGCCCACTAGCATAAATGTCCTATAAACTACAAGGAATATAACAAGAGTCCATAAAGCTAAATCAAGAAACAGATATCTCATGATAAGGTATGAAAGCAGGAGCGGATAACAAATGTAATACGATACCAGAATCCTGCAAGCGTATCATCCCATCCGCCATCCAAAACTACCAGCTAACTCCATGCAATCACTAATCCTGAGATCATCAGGTCCTCAGGGGACATAGCAAGATACATAAAAATATGCCTATCTAACAGTTTATCATGCAATAATAAAATACAGGAAATAAACAAAAAAACCAATTAATACAAAAATATGACTATACACGACTGGAAGAACCACTACGCATAAACGAACTGTTGGAGAAGAACAAGAGAACACGATATCACGATGTCAACGGATAAACAATAGAATACTCAAACCCTAGCCCCTTGTGTGGACTCGCAGGTTTGATCAACTACTAACCCTCGCCCCTAGTGTGGGCTCGCAGGTTAGCTTCAATTACTAACCCTCGCCCCTAGTATGGACTCGCAGGTTAGCTTCAGGAAAACACCCCTGCCCCTAGTGTGGACTCGCAGGTGAGGACCAATAACTATTAACCCTCTCCCCTAGTGTGGACTCACAGGTGAGGACCAATAACTATTAGCCCTCGTCCCTAGTGTGGACTCGCAGGTTAGCTTCAAGAAATCACCCTCACCCCTAGTGTGGGCTCGTAAGTACGGACAGATATCTACTAACCCTCGCCCCTAGTGTGGACTCGCAGGTTAGCTTCAAGAATTCAAGGTACAGCAGTTCTGTTATGACTTTTTCATCCTCTGACTCGATGCGACTCAGTCCAAGTACAGATGATGACACGACACGATCCAATTACGATACACAGAAAAACAGATCCGATTTGAACTACAAAGCTGACTATGAACAAGGCAATATATGTACTATCATACATGATATGCAAATCACTATAAATAATCAACTAGTAGAACTAGATAATAATCACAATATGCATATAAATAAATTGTAGAGGAAGACAAGGTATACTTGCCTGGAGGTTGCACGCAGATCCAATAAATATATAGTCAATTGATAAGCCATAAGTCTAAGTCATCACAACTATCTCCGAAAGCTAAAACAAACATTGCCAACATTCTCAGAATAGTCAAATTAGCTAGGATTGCCTATCCTTAAGTCCAATTCTGGACACAGGGACAAAAACGCTATCTGCCGTTGGACCCGCTTTGCACCGAAAAGTGTGCCAGAGTCAATGGTCTTTAAAGTCGTTAAACTAGATGTTTAGGAATTTTTTGATGATACGAACCCAACAGTGTGTCCTAAGTTGGATTCCGGTGGGCCGTGCACAAAATCGCTCGTTGAATCATCGTAGGGCCCGCAAAACGACGATCCGATCAACTGTCTCAGAATTTGACCAAACGTGGCACACAGGACCAAAAAATGATACGAACCTGTTGGCACAAGTTTCGTCTCGATCTGACGAACGTGCACAAAGCAATTAGAAAATTTGCACAGAGGCCGATATGGTGAATTTCGATAGATACGCATCAAATTCGTCGCGCACACACGCGACCAATTTGAATTCTGTCAAAGCCCACACGTCCTCGAAACCGATACGTACCTTTCGATGCTTTTGGTTCGCGACCACGTCTTCCGGATTGGCGGGACACACGTCGTATCGAAGGATTTTATTGTTTTGAAAAAGTTTTTCGGTCAACTTCGGGATTCGATTTCTCAACGCATAGTCGATGATTTTCAAATCCACAAAAAGGGTGGTGAAGTCCTATATGTTGTTTGTAACTTCCTTTAATTAGTTTTCTAAAATTCCAAACATAAAGATCATAAAACATCTTCAAAGTTGGGTTTTTGGGACGGGTTCCTGTCCTATTTTGGACGGGTTTTTCCATCGACTTTGAGTCAATTTTCTGGGCTCGTTGATCAGCGATATCCAACTCTATTAGTTGGAATTCAGAGAGTATTAGGTTGGTGATGTACCGGTGAAGATGATTCGAAAAACTATGTCTCGTACACGGAGAAATCCTTCCATGAAATTGCGACTCAGTCCAAAACTACCTGAATCCTGCAAGCGATAAGGTATGAAAGCAGGAGCGGATAACAAATGTAATACGATACCTGAATCCTGCAAGCGTATCATCCATCCGCCATCCAAAACTACCAGCTAACTCCATGCAATCACTAATCCTGAAGAGATCATCAGGTCCTCAGGGGACATAGCAAGATACATAAAATTATATCTAACAGTTTATCATACAATAATAAAAATACAGGAAATAAATGAAAAAAAAACAATTAATACAAAATATGACTATACACGACTGGAAGAACCACTACGCATAAACGAACTGTTGGAGAAGAACAAGAGAACACGATATTACGATGTCAACGGATAAACAATAGAATACTCAAACCCTAGCCCCTTGTGTGGACTCGCAGGTTTGATCAACTACTAACCCTCGCCCTAGTGTGGGCTCGCAGGTTAGCTTCAATTACTAACCCTCGCCCCTAGTATGGACTCGCAGGTTAGCTTCAGGAAAACACCCTCGCCCCTAGTGTGGACTCGCAGGTGAGGACCAATAACTATAACCCTCTCCCCTGTGGACTCACAGGTGAGGACCAATAACTATTAGCCCTCGTCCCTAGTGTGGACTCGCAGGTTAGCTTCAAGAAATTACCCTCACCCCTAGTGTGGGCTTGTAAGTACGGACAGATATCTACTAACCCTCACCCCTAGTGTGGACTCGCAGGTTAGCTTCAAGAATTCAAGGTACAGCAGTTCTGTTATGACTTTTTCATCCTCTGACTCGATACGACTCAGTCCAAGTACAGATGATGACACGACACGATCCAATTACGATACACAGGAAAATAGATCCGATTTGAACTACAAAGCTGACTATGAACAAGGCAATATGTACTATCATGCATGATATGCAAATCACATATAATAATCAACTAGTAGAACTAGATAATAATCACAATATGCATATAAATAAATTGTAGAGGAAGACAAGGTATACTTGCCTGGAGGTTGCACGCAGATCCATAAATATATAGTCAATTGATAAGCCATAAAGTCTAAGTCATCACAACTATCTCCGAAAGCTAAAACAAACATTGCCAACATTCTCAGAATAGTCAAATTAGCTAGGATTGCCTATCCTTAAGTCCAATTCTGGACACAGGGACAAAAACGCTATATGCCGTTGGACCCGCTTTGCACCGAAAAGTGTGCCAGAGTCAATGGTCTTTAAAGTCGTTAAACTAGATGTTTAGGAATTTTTTTGATGATACGAACCCACAGTGTGTCCTAAGTTGGATTCCGGTGGGCCATGCACAAAATCGCTCGTTGAATCAGATCGTAGGGCCCGCAAAACGGCGATCCGATCAACTGTCTCAGAATTTTACCAAACGTGGCACACAGGACCAAAAAATGATACGAACCTGTTGGCACAAGTTTCGTCTCGATCTGACGAACGTGCACAAAGCAATTAGAAAATTTACACAGAGGCCGATATGGTGAATTTCGATGGATACGCATCAAATTCGTCGCGCACACGCGACCAATTTGAATTCTGTCAAAGCCCACACGTCCTAGAAACCGATACGCACCTTTCGATGCTTTTGGTTCGCGACCACGTCTTCCGGATTGGCGGGACACACGTCGTATCGAAGGATTTTATTGTTTTAAAAATAGTTTTTTCGGTCAACTTCGGGATTCGATTTCTCAACGCATAGTCGATGATTTTCAAATCCACAAAAAGGGTGGTGAAGTCCTATATGTTGTTTGTAACTTCCTTTAATTAGTTTCTAAAATTCCAAACATAAAGATCATAAAACATCTTCAAAGTTGGGTCTTTGGGACGGGTTCCTGTCCTATTTTGGACGGGTTTTTCCATCGACTTTGAGTCAATTTTCTGGGCTCGTTGATCAGCGATATCCAACTCTATTAGTTGGAATTCAGAGAGTGTTAGGTTGGTGATGTACCGGTGAAGATGATTCGAAAAACCATGTCTCGTACACGGAGAAATCCTTCCATGTAATTGCCTACCAATGACGTTGCAACTGCCATTGTTGTCGACTCCGTACGGTTTCAGCCGCCGTCCGGCGGTCGTGCGGCGGCCTGGATGCGTTGGACGGCATACGCAGACCTGGGGGGAAGAATAGAGGAGGAGGCGTTAGGGTTTCGTCGAACTCCTCCATCTCTCCGTCTCAATCTATATATATATAGGTGTAACAACTCTCTGGTTCGGCTGTGAACCGAATAGGGGGTGGGTTGTTAGCTTGTTGCTGGGATGGGCATGTGGGCCTGGCCAACTGGCTTGGGCCCGAGCTGGGCTGGGATGTTAGCATGCTGTGGCCGGGGTTTATGGGGGTTTTGGTATTTTATTTATTTCTTTTCTATTTCCTATTTACATACATGTGTATATATATCTATATGTATACACATACACATATTTTTTTTTTTTTTTTTTTTTTTTTTTTTTTTTTTTTTTTTTTTTACACATACACATATATAAATATAAATTTGTATATTTGTATATACATACACATATACGCCCATATGCACATATACATCTACATATATATATTTATATACATACACACGTACACATATACATCTACATATATAATTTATATATTCATATACATATACACTTATACACCTCTATATATTTATATATTTACATATACATTCACTATACATTTTTTTATATTTATATTTACATATACATTCACATGTATATATATTTATATTTATATGTACGTACACAATACAATATATAATATCTATTTATATAATCCTACACATATATAATATATCTTCATATATATTCATATTCACATTCACTTACACACATATATAATATATATATATAATATTATATATATATATATACACACACACATCTATCTTTACATCTAAATAAACTCCATAATACCAATAACCTACTAAAATAACCCAAAGAGTCTTGGTGAACATATCTGGCCCAAGAAAATTATACCAATATTCTAAAACTCTATTTAAATATTAGTAATACCCATTGTATAAATACCAAATATTTAGAAAATATCATTAAGTCCCCAAAAAGCTGGGAAATATTTGTACGTACCTAAAAGTATGTCTACATAGGCTTGGGCTTGGTTTGGGTCCAATCTGGACTTGTTTGGTATAACCGGTTCCCTAAAACTCAAATATAATTAATAAATAAATAATCTTCGGTAGGGTTAAGTCGCAACTTGGCCTGGTTTTCCTAGTTAGGACATCACTATGGCTCGGTCTTCCTACCAGGGCTAATACACTAGTCAAAGCACGCCACTGCACTATCCGTGCCATGAATCTAGTCATCTGATATTCCAAACTCTACCATGGCTAAAGTCATCTACCGTAATAATTATTTATGAAAATTTTTAAAATTCACCATTTAAATCAAATAATAATAAAAAATATTTTCAAAAAGGGAGCTACAACAGCATGGATCGTCTTCTCATGATGCAATGGGCGCATAGCACGGCTCTCTCCTTTGCGCGCATAGTATTTGGCCAGCCTGTCAGAGAGATACGACTGTTGAGATCTTTCTAGAAATTCGAACTGACAGATTCATCAGGATAGAATTTGAAACGGTCCATCCTTCATACGTTGTCCATGTCAGCAAGTGGCAGTCGCATAGTGTGCAGGAAGTTGTTTCTTCACGTCGGCGCATAGGCCATTGTGGACGCATACAATGCGATGGGCGCATGGGCACATAGAGCAAGTGGGCGCATAGGAAGTGGCCCGTGCCTATAATAGGCCCTGAATGGAGAGGAAAAAGATCATTATTTCCTTCTTTTTAAATTTTTCAGAAAACTCTTAATCTCCTTTCTTTGAGAATTATGTCTCCCAAGGTTGCAAAGAGATCCGCGAAGGGCAAGGGGGCTGTGCCGAGTGGCTCTCCTCCTGCGGCAGCGTCCTCGACAGTCCAGGACCCGATTCTGGGTGAGGGCATGCTTCAAAAACAAAATCTCGAGCGTTAATTTGTGACCCTCGGACTTTTCTCCTGCCTGGGCTTGCGCCTAAGGCAACATACTTCGGTGAGTATCATTATGCGTCCACAGAAGTCATGCGCCAACACTTGTGGTGTTTATGCGCCCACGTGTTGCCATATTATGCGCCCTCTAAGTAGTGGCATGTTTATGCGCCCACGTACTGTCCGAGTGTTATGCGCCCACATGTCTTGTTTTGGGCGCATATCCCTTTGGGCGTATAGGAGTCTTCAGGACTTAGTTTTTTCTGCAGTTTCCTGAGTTTGACTTTCTTTCTGTCTCTTTTTCATGTTTTGTAGGGGTCTGGCTAGCAAATTTCTCCCGGACCGGCATCGGCGATTTTTGGCGTGATGAAGATGCAACACTTGACACAAACATCAGAGAGCTCCGGACTCTTCGTATTTTGGAAGGGTTTTTCTTAGATGGTAGGAATAACCTTTATACATCGAAGAGTCGGACGGTAGTTGGGCATCATCGTGAAAGTTCTGTGTAAAACCCCTAAATTTCTACTATATTTTTTAATAAATTTGGTACTGATTATTAATTTGTATTTGTACGTCATGTAGTAGCATTGTACGTCGTGCGCAAATTTTGTTTTTCGTAATTGCTCGATGAGTACGAATATGTGCGAGCGTACATATTTTTAGAAAATATTTTTCTATTTTTTAGTTTCAAAATAATATGTATAATAATTATTTGTATTTGTATTTTACTTAAAGTTGTGAAAAGTATCGTATCAAGATGGCCAATACTTATTACTTTTATTTATTTATAAAAGGCTATCTTATTTAATAGTGGTAATTTAGAAAACTATTTTTATGCAAATATTCCTTGCATATGAGGTACATGAACCTGAATTCATGTATATAATTTCATTTTCAAAATTTATTAATATTAATATTTTATTATTCAAAAAATATTTAAAAATATTTATTATTTTTGAAATTATTTTTATTAGTATTTTTGAAAAATATTTTGAAATTATTGTGGCAATTTAAATCTTGGATTAGATTTTTTGATTTAATTTAAATAGTTTAATTTAAAGATAGAATTTATATTTAATTTGAGTTTAGATTATTTAGATTTAATTGAATTTGAATTTGATTTGATTTTATTGATTTAAATTTAATAATTAAATTATCTAATTGGGTTAAATTAAATCCTATTCCTTATCCAACTGGAAATTCCTACCTCCTATATAAGGAGTGGTACTCATCCATAAAATTCTACCATCCATAAAATTCTCCACGACCCCATCATTGTGTGCATCGTGTCCGTGTCTCCATCTTTTCCACTATTTTCCTCCATTACAATTTCATTGTCAACTTCTTCGTGTCCACACACGGACACATGTCATTATCCTTCCCCGACACCAAGTCCTAAACCTAAAACCCAATTCCTAACCAATCCTAACTCAAACCGAACTCCTGCCCCTCGCTAGCGGCCCCACCGCCACCACTGACCCGAATCCCCGACTAACCAAAGCATCTCCACGCCAGAACCCCTAACACCACCATGCCCCGCAGCCGCCACCACCACTTCCAGTGTACTCTGCCACCACCGGACCTTGCCTCTGACCCTGGCCAACTCCGGCCAACTCCACCACCATCGTCGGCCGTCAACGACGAACCCCCGTACACCACCGCCCTACCACCCTGTCCCTAACACACTGGCCTCGGCCTGTCCCTGGCCACGATAACACCGCCGCTGCCTATGTCATCATCCCTATCTCGACCATCACAACCTCCCTCACCCTCGTCATCGTCAGAACAAAACCACCACCAACACTCATGGCCACCGGCCGAAAACTGCCCAATCTGCCACCAATACCACCGGCAAAATCCAAAATAACCAAACCACAACCTACCTCAGCGGTTCTCGCGAGCACGGCCATCGCGACTGTGCCCCCATCCTCTACAGCCGGCGTGCCCTAGTTGCCGCCCAACCGGAACCCACCTCCAGCACCCACCGAGAGCGCCGCCCGCCATGCTTGACTCCGTGCAAGCGAGCTCTGCCGTGGTTTCCCGCACCACCAGGTCAGGCGGGCTGCCCCTCTCGGTCGTCGATGTAAAACCCCCTATTTTTTTATTATTTTTAATATTTTATTAGACTTAAAAATTAATTTATGCAAACTATGATTTTTTTATTTCATTAGAAATGACCTTAGCCATTGTTGAATTTTGGAACACAAGACTGCCATAAATTTTGGCACGGAAGATGTAGCAGTGTGCCTTGACTAGTGTACTAGTCATGTAGTGTGCCTTGACTAGTGTACTAGACCAAGTGGTGAATGGACTTACTTAAATCATTTTAATTAAATATTATTTTATTATTGATTTTTAGATGACCCGGTTTGTCCAATTCAGTCCTAACTGGGCCCGAACCAATTTAAGCCAATGTAAGCAGGTAGTGTGACCAAATGTGGCCATGCGGGCATATTTTATATATGTACAAATATTTTCTAAATTATTTTTGAACTTTATGTACAATTCCTAATTATTTAATTATTTGTACAATTTGGTATTTTATTATTAAAATATTTTGTAACGATGTACGATTTTTGAACTCGAAAAGGTGTGTGGTATAAGTTCAACAAAACCACCATAGGACTATTTTTGTTATTTTATATTTTTAAAGTTATTTTATGGTGATTAAATATACATATTCATTACTAGTAGATATCATTATTATTTGTTGTCATATTTATGGCCAATTGAATTTGTATATATATACATATCTTTAATTACATTATATATATGGATGGATAATATTACTTTTTATTTTAAAAATTTTGAAGATTTTATGGTGAATATATGGATATATATTGTATAGATATATACATATAATGATTTAAGCTTTTGGTTTAAAGAGTTTTGGAAAAAAAAGAAAAAAAAGAAAAGGAATATGTGGTCGGCCCCACAAGTGGGAACCGACCACATGCGTCCAAATGATTAAAGCAGCAGCAGCTGCAACTAAAGGGGCGACCCCCCTTACAAGCAGTTAGCTTGTTGGCCGAACCCCTCCATCCACATATATATATAGTTATATATATATAGCAAACCCTAATTTCTTCTCCATTATTTCTCCTCCTCCACTCTCCTTCCTTCCTTCCTCCTCTCACCTCTGTCCTCATACCTCTCTCCAGCGAGCAGGCCAGCAGCCGCAGCCCGACCCCGCGGTCGCGACGACAGCGGCAACAACACACAACACACAACACAACAGTTTTCCACTTTAAGGTACTCAACTTCCCCGATCGATATCTCTCTCATTTTAACTACGTTTTTAGATCCGTAAATTCGTGTAGAAAGCCCACATGACCCTCTTCGAGATCCCCTAGGTGGATTTCAACGTGACAATCCAACTTGCTCGAAAAATTAAGGCAAAGTTGGAGAAAAACCTTTTTTCTGGAATATTAAAAACTGTTTCAAAACACCAACTTGTCGGCCACTTTTCTCGCTGTCCATTAAACTTTCATAGAAACTAATTGAAGATAATCAAAGACAACATAACCGAGATTGTAATGCACCTTCTGGATTCACTTTTCATCAAGTGTGTAAAAAGTTAAACGTAGCTAAAGTTCTCAAAAATATAAAATTCTGTTTTCAAAAAGTAGAAAAACACCCGGATACGACGTTCATCCCGACAAACCGGGCGATGTGGTCATGAACTATATGCATCGAAAGGCGTGTATGGATGTTACCGACGTGTGGGAACTGACGGAACCCGATTTCGTTGCATGTGCGCGACGAAATTAGTGCGTATCCGTCGAGATACCCCCGTATCGACTATTTGCAAATTAAGTCACAACTTCGTGTACACTCATCAAATCGTGACGAAACTTGCGCCATTGGACTTGAAATATTTTTTTGGCCCTTTGAGCCAAGTTTGGTTCAATTCTGAGAAGGTTGATCGGGACACCATTTGGCGGGCCCACAATCCCACTCAACGGGCGATTTTGTGCACGGCCCACCGAAATCCAAAATTGGGCATACCGTTGGGTTTGCTTCATCAAAACAAATCTGTAGACATGTAGTTTTATGATTTTAGAGATCGTAGATATTGGCACGCATTTTGGTGTAAAGCGGTCCAACGGCGGACATCGTTTTGACCCAAAATTATAATTTTGCCCCTGTTTCAGAATTTAACTTTTGGACAGGCATTTTTTAGGCATATCTTTTATTCCAAACTCGTTTGTGATGTTTGTTGCAGCATCCGAAGTCATCTGCGGGATTTGTCTTTTCTTGCTTCGTTTATTGTCAGTTCGAGCTTCTGGATTATTCTTTTTTGCACATAACCTCAGGCAAGATACCTTGTCATTATACTATTTATATTCAGTTTGTATTTTTTTACATATCACTATTTATTTATTTCCAGTTCTTACCGTTCTTGATTTATTGTCTGCTCAGTGATATTAGATATACTTTGTTATTATCCTTTGATTGCATGTGGACTTAGATTTAAGAGACTACCGTTTGTAGTGTATTGCATATACCTTGACACAGTTGTACCACGAGGATATGTGAGATGAGTAGCATGTAGAGGTTCTTGCATGTGGGCTGATCCTCCATGCGCATGCGTTAGGGCTAACTGCTAATAGAGGCATGTTAGGAGACTTAGCAGTTAGTAGAGGTATATGAGTTATGGATGTGACTTTGTTAGGCATTGGGTAGGAAGAACAGTTCCTTAATGTATGGGCCAAGTATGCACTTTCCTATTGCCGGTTATCTCCGTGGGAGATACGGTCCTGGATCTTGATACCTGATTTACTGTTGGCCTCTAATATTCGATGAATGTTATGCTTTGAGGTCCCTGGTATCCTGATGGGACCATACCTGAGATTACTGCTACTGAGCGCCCATGCGTTGAAAGTTTGTTCTTATTGCATAAACACATTAGAATGGTCAGGTAACCCTCGTCAAATGTCATATCACCCCGTCCCATTAGTAGCTTAGGATAATGTCTCATCGCGGCATAGTGTGCTACCCCTTGTCCTTGTTTGGTTGTAGGGGTAGTCCACTGTTTCGATGATGAGGTATTGGATCTTGTTACGAGTGGGACTATTTATATTACTTATGATTTATGACATGGTATATATGTTCAATTATGTGGCATATTCTTTATGTATCTTGTTACGTCCCTCTGAGGACCTGGTTATCTCTCCAGGTGTGTTCTTTTGTAATATTGCAGGTGTTCTAGCCGAGGTCGCGACCTTCTCTATTCATTTGGAGATGATGTGTCTTGGGTCTTTCTTTGCTACTCCCGCCAAATCATTTCTGTTTCCATGTATATTTTTTCCTATTTGTTGGCAGTGGATTTGTCTCCGCCCAACGCATTGTACGAAGACTTATTACAGTTGATTATATGATATCTTTTATTCTTAATTTGTGGATGAGATTAGATTACTCTCGGCTTACTGCATTTTACAGCTTATGTATTCATACGAGATTTCCATATATTGGAGTATACTTCGTATGTATACAGCTGGCATGTCGATGTACCTAGTCCTACATATTTTGGGACTGGGGCGTTACATATTTTTGTGGTGGCCCATGTAGGTCGAGTTTGTCACTTCGGTTACGTAATTGTACCGATGTGAGCCTGCAACATAGGATTAGAATCTAGGAATCTCATCCATACAGCTTGACCTCTTTCCTTGGCTTCAAATTCTGAACTGTCGTTCGACTTTCTTGAATTGCATCTTGCTTGATTCCTTTCTACCGTTGATTCTTCTTTTCGTGCTTAGTGTCAACTAGGAAGATGACTACACTAGTATATGCTCATAGGTTAAGCACATGGCTAGAATGGTTATATTGGCAATTGGAATACATTCAAGACTCTAATTGAATTAAAAAGGCTTTTAGTGTGATTTAACGATTAGTAATTGGTAAAGTAGGATATTACCACAAAAAGTTTTAACCTTGAAATTTCTAAATAGTAAACACCAAAGGATTTATAGAATTTCATACTTGGTTTAAGAAATTGATTGATTTTCAAGATTTGATATTTGTGATTTATTGGATTATAGCTATACATCCTTGAATAGATATAAAGTTAGTTGCAAAGAATTTTTAAAATTTAAATGCTGCTGTAAGATTATGAGGGCGGTTGATAAAGCTTGGTTTTAAATTGGGTTGTATGGTTCCCAATTAATAAGTTCGTAAAATTTTGAATTTTAAGTTTGGAGTAAGACTATTAAGAATTTTGGTTAAAAATATTTTGAAGGATATATAACCAAATTGAGGATCTACTTTAAACTTTTGTATGAATTACGATTGATAATTCCTATTTTAAATTTTGAGTTTAAGATTTGGATTAATGATAGAAGAAGAAAAATATATAGATTTGATTTGTGACACAATAAAGGTTTATTCGAGATTGATTGAAAATTTTGGAAAATTTTTTTTGATTTGATGACTGATAAGATCATTTGAATATTGAGTTTAAAGTTAGATTGCTAATATTACAATCTTTGGAAAAAGTTACTAAAGATGTGGTGAAAAGTTATTTTGATTGATTAAAGAAATTTATCATGACTTAGAAATAGAAGTTATGTGATGAGTGCGTTAAAATATTGAGGTGTAAATTTTAGATTATTCGTGATATGTTAAAAGTTTATCTGGAGGGTTATTGGAGAAATTTTTGGAGTTTAAAGTTATGAAGTGATATAAAAAAAAATTGATTCATGAGTTTCTTGAGTTTAAAAGTTGGAGTGGAAATTAAAATTTTAAAAAAATCAGTAGTAACATGATAAAAATTTGCTTTGAGATTTATGAAAGTGATTTAAATTTTTGTCATGATAAATTTGAATGGCTTGGAGTGAGTACAAATTTTGGTGGTTAAATTTTTATATTTATTCAAAAATTATTAGAGAAAACATGAGTTAAAATATTAATGGTAGGCCACAAAGGTAGCCTTAATGAGTTAGAAGTATTCCACACTAATTGCCATGTCACTTATGACCATGATAGTAGTATATACACAAGTGTTGTTAGTCATCTACCCAGCTATGTGACTGTATTTCTACTTCGACTTACTCGACCTTCCTTCAATTCTAGATCTTTTAATTGCGACCTTCTAACCCATTTGCAATTTGAATAATGAGTTAATGGTTCCTTAACTGTATTCATCTAGGAGACTATCTTCTCTCCGGAATTGTATTCCTAAATTATTTTTACTAGATTTCTTAATTAATTTTATCCCATGCTTTAACTTGATCTCCTTTATTATTGTGCATTAATTATCACCTCGTGAACTTCCATTTTCTATTTTATAACTTTTGTCGTCCCTTACCATGACTAGGATATTTGGAGCACAATACTAGACTTTTCCTTCCAACAAATTTCATATGTAAGACCTAGACAAGCCCACCTTCATGTAGATATATCATGTCCCACCAAAACCCATCTCCTTGTACTTTATTTCTTGATATGACCTTATGATCAAAATGGCCAAACTATAATATTTACCATGATACCGATATGTTTTTCGACCACGGATAGGGATTCAACCTCGACTCAATTCTTTCGACCCAATATATGATTTTGTTCTACTAAATTCCTTAAATGTTTAAACTTGTGCTTTATCTTGATTGCTTGACTCATTGTCCCATCACACTACTAGTTTAACTTTTGTAAGTTTGGTAGAATACCTCTCGGCCCAACAAAGCCTTTGTCCTTGTGACCCATGTTGATAAGTTTGCTCAGACTATAATTTCAGAGGACCCTAACTTAGCTACTCAACCAAGCCAACTGTACAGGCCCAAACTTTGGGCGAGCCTTGATTTTAAAAGATCTTGGACTATTTAAAAAAAATTTCATCAGTACCTCCCTTGCTCATATTTTGACTATCTCATGCTGCTAATGTAGCTTCAGTTTTGCAAGCTTATTTCGTTATCAAGCTTGATCATGACATATTTTATTGGGTGCACCCACTAACATATTGTCTAATCAGAATCGGTGCATGATGGTCTGATCAATCTATTGAACTTTGGTTCACTTATCACATATTATTCTACGTGGATGAAGACATAGTAAACTTGCCTTAGAGTCTCATCCGCGACAGCCTTGACAATTCTCTTTTGAATTATTTTCGCCGCCTATGAACCCCGCAATTCGTACTCAATATATAACACCATCTTTGAAACCTTTGTTGTTCTTTTCTTTTACTTGTTTTAAAAAGACGAAGGTACTATACTTGCTAAGATAGACTCAAGGTATCATCTTTGGTTGCCCAATCGGTTAATTATACACAAATGTAGATAGCCACCGACCGACTCATGTGGCTATATTCTCGCCTTTAACTACTCCTCATTTTTCAACCCTAGAATTGTTATCGTGCCCTCCCAATTATTCTTAAGCACTCGAGAATGATTCTAATCGTTCACTTAATCAAACCCTTGACCAAGACGATTAGTATCTAGTTCTCCCTTAAGGGATCACATTTCCTAAATATGTCTAATTTATTTTCTTTGGTCTACTCAATTCCTTACTGTTCTCTAAAAATTGGATATTCAAATTTTGACCTTCACTAGCAATCCTTATTTGAATTCCATAACCATGATATATTTTTAGATATATCGACTCCACAATTTTCTATTGCATGGTGGTTTTAAACGTCGTTTAATCGCCTCCTCCAAAATTTAATTGTATTTTGGTATTGACGAACTCTTCCTATCCCTCAACCCTATATACCCTATTAATCCTAAATTTCAAGGACAAAATTCTTGTAAGTTGGGTAGGATGTAAAACCCCCTATTTTTTATTATTTTTATTATTTTATTAGACTTAAAAATTAATTTATGCAAATTATGATTATTTATTTCATTAGAAATGACCTTAGCCATTGTTGAATTTTGGAACACAAGACTACCATGAATTTTGGCACGAAAGATATAGCAGTGTGCCTTGACTAGTGTACCAGTCATGTCGGGGGAAGCCTAGCCATGGTGATGTCCAAACTAGGAAAACTAGGCCAAGTGGTGAATGGACTTATTTAAATCATTTTAATTAAATATTATTTTATATATTGATTTTAGATGACCCGGTTTGTCCAATTCAGTCTGAACTGGGCCCGAACAAATTTAAGCCCATGTAAGCAGGTAGTGTGACCAAATGTGGCCATGCAGGCATATTTTATATATGTACAAATATTTCCTAAATTATTTTTGAACTTTATGTACAATTCCTAATTATTTATTTATTTGTACAATTATTGGTATTTTTTATTAAAATATTTTGCAACGTTGTACGATTTTTGAACTCGGAAAAGGTGTGTGGTATAAGTTCACCAAAACCACCATAGGACTATTTTTGTTATTTTATATTTTTAAAGTTATTTTATGGTGATTAAATATACATATTCATTACTAGTAGATATCATTATTATTTGTTGTCCTATTTATGGTCAATTGAATTTGTATATATAAATATCTTTAATTACATTATATATGGATGGATAATATTACTTTTTATTTTAAAAATTTTGAAGATTTTATGGTGATATATGGATATATATATATTTGTATAGATATATACATATAATGATTTAAGCTTTTGGTTTAAAGAGTTTTGGAAAAAAAGAAAAAAAAAATGAATATGTGGTCGGCCCCACAAGTGGGAACCGACCACATGCGCCCAAGTGATTAAAGCAGCAGCAGCTGCAACTTAAGGGGCGACCCCCCTTACAAGCAGATAGCTTGTTGGCCGAACCCCCCCATCCACATATATATTATATATATATATATATATATATATATAATATATATATATATATATATATATATATATATATAGCAAACCCTATATATATATATATTATATATATAATATATATATATATATATATATATAGCATACCATAATTTCTTCTCCATTATTTCTCCTCCTCCACTCTCCATCCTTCCTTCCTCCTCTCACCTCTGTCCCCGTACCTCCCTCCGGTGAGCAGGCCAGCAGCCGCAGTCCGACCGTGCGGTCGCGACACGGCAACAACTACAACAAACACACAACAGTTTTTCACTTTAAGGTACTCAACTTCCCCGATCGATATCTCTCTCATTTTAACTACATTTTTAGATCCGTAAATTCGTGTAGAAAGCCCACATGACCCTCTTTGAGATCCCCTAGGTGGATTTTGATGTGCCTATCCAACTTGCTCGAAAAATCGATGCAAAGTTGGAGAAAACCACTTTTCTGGAATATTAAAAACTGTTTCAAAACACCAACTTGTCGGCCACTTTTCTCACTGTCCATTAAACTTTTATAGAAACTAATTCAAGATAATCAAAGACAACAAAACCGAGATTGTAAAGCACCATCTGGATTCACTTTTCATCAAGTGTGTAAAAAGTTACACGTAGTTAAATTTCTCAAAAAATATAAAATTCTGTTTTCAAAAAGTAGAAAAAATCCCGATACGGCGTCCATCCCGACAAACCGGACGACGTGGTCGCGCACTATACACATCGAAAGACGCATATGGATGTTGTCGACGTGTAGGAACTGACGGAACCCGATTTCGTTGCATGTGCGCGACGAAATCAGTGCGTATCCGTCGAGATACCCCCGTATCGACCCTTTGCAAATTAAGTCACAACTTCGTGTACACACATCAAATCGTGACGAAACCAGCGCCATTGGACTCGAAATATTTTTTTTGCCCTGTGAGCCAAGTTTGGTTCAATTCTAAGAAGGTTGATCGGGACGCCATTTTGGCGGGCCCATATTTTCACTCAACGGACGATTTTGTGCACGGCCCACCGGAATCCAAAATTGACATACCGTTGGGTTCGCCTCATCAAAATAAATCTGTAGATATATAGTTTGACGACTTTAGAGATCGTAGATATTGGCACGCATTTCGGTGCAAAGCGGATCCAACGGCGGACATCGTTTTGACCCGAAATTACGATTTTGCCCCTGTTCCAGAATTTAACTTTTGGACAGGCGTTTCATAGGCATATCTTTTATTCCAAACTCGTTCGTGATGTTTTGTTGCAGCATCCAGAGTCATCTGCGGGATTTGGCTTTTCTTGCTTCGTTTATTTATCTGTTCGAGCTACTGGATTATTATCTTTTGCACATAACCTCAGGCAAGATACCTTACCATTATACTATTTATATTCAGTTTGTATTTTATTACATATCATTGTTCATTTATTTTCAGTCCTTACCAGTTTTTATTTACTGTCTGCTCAGTGATATTACATATACTTTGTTATTATCCTTTGATTGCACGTGGACTTAGAGTTAAGAGACTACCGTTTGTAGTGTATTGCATATACCTTGACACAGTTGTAGCACGAGGATGTGTGAGATGAGTAGCATGTAGAGGTTCTTGCGTGTGGGGCTGATCCCCCATGCGCATGCGTTAGGGCTAACTGCTAATAGAGGCATGTTAGGAGACTTAGCAGTTAGTAGAGGTATATGAGTCATGGATGTGACTCTGTTAGGCATTGGGTGGGAAGAACAGTTCTTTAACGTATGGGCCAAGTATACACTTCCCTATTGCCGGTTATCTCCGCGGGAGATACGGTCCTGGATCCTGATACCTGATTTACTGCTGGCCTCTGACATTCGAAGAATGTTATGCTTTGAGGTCCCTGGTATCCTGATGGGACCGTACCTAAGATTACTGCTACTGAGCCAATGTGCCCATGCGTTGAAGGTTTATTCTTGTTGCATAAACACATTAGAATGGTCAGGTAACCCTCATCAAATGTCATATCACCCCGTCCCATTAGTAGCTTGGAAGAATGTCTCATCGTGGCATATTGTGCTATCCCTTGTCCTTATTTGGTTGTAGGGGTAGTCCACTGTTTCGATGATGAGGTATTGGATCTTGTTACGAGTGGGACTATTTACTTTACTTGTGATTTATGACATGGTATATATATTCAGTTATATGGCATGTTCTTTATGTATCTTGTTACGTCCCTCTGAGGACCTGGTTATCTCTCCAGGTGTGTGCTTCTGTGATATTGCAGGTGTTCTAGCCAAGGTCGCGACCTTCTCTATTCATTCGGAGATGACGTGTCTTGGGTCTTTCTTTGCTACTCCAGCCAAATCATTTTCGTTTCTATGTATATTTTTCCTTACTTATTGGTAGTGGATTTGTCTTCGCCCAACGCATTGTATAAAGACTTATTACAGTTGATTATATGATATCTTTTATTCTTGACTTGTGGATGAGATTAGATTACTCTTGGCTTACTGCATTTTATAGCTTATGTATTCATACGAGGTTTTCCATATATTGGAGTATACTTCGTATGTATATAGCTGGCATGTCGATGTACCTAGTCCTACGTATTTTGGGACTGGGGCGTTACAGCCGACGACTACAGCGCAGTTGTGGCCTTCTCCTCCACCGCGTGTCGAGCCCCGCAGCATCTCTTCCGCCGAGCTCCGCCGTCCACCGCCGAAACCATCGTCGGAAACCCTCTCCGATCACTCCTCTTCCTTCGCCATCGCCTCCCACCATGCGCACACGTGTCCTTCGCTGCTTCCCATCACCACCGTCGTCCCTGTGCGATGCTCTCGCTGCCGCTGAGTCGGTCACCGCATGGTCCGTACAGACTCCCCTACGCCACCATGGCGCTGCCCTAACGTCGGGACCGGAGTAGCCGCCTCGCGTGCGCCCCCGATTCGAAGTGTCTGTCACGACCGGATCCGACACCCCTGGTCGCCGATTCGCAGCCGACTAGAGACGTGCCCCTTTACGCCCACCTCAGCGCGCGTCGAACCCCTCGATGCCGACTTCTTTCCCCTTTGACTCCACTCCGAGCCCCCTTCCGCTTCCACTCTTCTCCTCTCTCTACTCACGCTCCTCTCTCCCTCTCTCTGTCACTGTCTTCTCTTCCCCTACTTTTAATAAAGCAGCAGAAAGCTGCTGTTGCTATCTTTTTTTATTTTTTCTTATATTTTTTTCTCTCTTTAGTTCTTGTTTTATTTTGTTATTATTTTTATTAATATTTTTTATATTATTAACAATTGTTACCATTTTTATAGTTATTTCTAAATAATATAATATATACATATAGGGCTCATTGAGGTTGAATTTCTATTTTTATAATATGGGTAGGTTATTTTCATAAAATTTTCCAAAACATATATATGTTCCTTGTATAAACTAATTTAGGTTTTCATCACAAAGAGTTACATATATATAAATGTCATGACCCGCACCCAGTGCAAGGGCACAAGAAGTGATGTACGCCCAGCCTACGCCGCAGTGTCGGCGGTAGAACATTGTCCTGAGTCACAGTATCTAACACAGTCTAAAATAAACTCCGAATGGAGAGTAGAATAATAAGTAACTCAATCACAATACTAAGATGGAATAGAAGAATGAATCTCAAAAGAGTCACAGATAAAAAGTCTAGGTGTAAACCACCAGAATAAATCTCAAGTACAACTCATAAAGTCTCAAATAGAAATACAAATAAAGTACTAAGTCTCAGCTAGACTATAGGCAAGTCCTCAGCAACTGTGGGATCCTCCTGAGGGTCCACGTCGCCACTGTCATCTAAACCAATGCCATAATAAGTAGGGCAGTACTCCTCAACAATACCTGTAAAATTTTCAATATGCCCAGTCAGGACGGAACGAGCACATATCTCTCACAACAGTTTATAGCAGGAATGAACATATAAAGCAAGCTATAAAAAACTATACATGAATCGCTGTAAAGGAAATCAACAAGAGAGAGACTATAAAATGAGATATATAAGACAATAGAGAAATATAACCTTCTACGTGAATCAGAGCATGAATTGGTTATGTAAATGGTCTGGGTTGCACATAGATACAGCTATGGAGTGCACATGGATACCTACTGGGGATAATGATCACATAACCAACTACACTCTCCCTGCCCCCAATCAATACACAAGGATCAATGCATGTTATGTTATTGCACATGGATAACAACTACTGTATACATGGAGCTCATATGGTCATAAGTGTACATGAATAACATATGAGTGCACATGGATAAATATGAATACATGGAGTACATGATGGCCATGATAAAGTACATAAACATGATACTCGATGTATCCGAGGGGATAGCATCACATGGAAAGATCCAGAGGGTACTAATCCGTGTTAACATCGTGTCAGCATCAAGTATACTAGTCTATAACAAGAGAACATATCCAAAGAAGTATGAAAAGATCAGTGAATGTACTCGCCTGGCAAATCGAACTGCTGATGATGAGGTGTAACTAAACTGGGGCAATGTAAACCTATTTAAAATACACACATGTCACAACCAAGTCTACAATATCAAGAGAAATAGCTACAATGCAAGACTACAGACTTTTAGGTCCATTTTGGTCAAAGTCAACCCTTGGTCAACTCTGGTTGTCACGCCCCAGAACCAGAATACTGGAGAGCGGGGGAACGACTCAGCCAGCTACGTATTACGGGTAGATGAATACCGTATAATACGATCAATGCTGTCTAACCAGACGAGGGGGTGCATACTACATGAAAGTCTTACTATGGTCACTTCACATCTATTGTCTCAATCATTCAAATAAGAAGCAGAAATAGAGAACATGTAAGATAAAGCAGTAAGGCGTCCCAAACGTTCAGTCAAAATGTTCTTGATATCTGGCTTTACAAAACATAGCCAGATGATGTAGCAAAGTGTACACAATTATTATCAGCTGCAGTCTGACTTAATTACAATCATGTAAAAGTAAGTGCAAGACAATCCGACTAACATGTCGGTGCCAAACGGCTAAGTATAAAGTAAATAACAAAACGAGCGGTGAAGTAAGGAACTCACTCGAGTCCTCCTGCGATCATTCCCCTAGTATTGACCATCTTGGAGGTAGAAGTAAGCTGAATCCTCGGGAACCGGCTCTAAATCTGGCCATGCAAAACCAGAGAGGTTAGACCTCTAATAGCAAGTATCACAAGGGAGCATGATATGAAGGATTTAAACCAGTAAGTAAGAGAATATAATAATAGATCTCTGCTTTCCACTAGGATTCACATAACATCACGACACTTCGAACCAACCTCCCAACCAAACAAGGATAGAAGTTGGCCCGTCATGTCCTGACATTCTGATCATCTCAGTTAGGCAACAGAGTAGGTACAGTACACAAACAATCATCTTGAATGGCCAATCAACTACTATGGCTTGCTATTGTGAGTCCCAAGTTATCCTGGATTATGCAAATAGGGATTCCTCAGTTCTTACTATGTGCGAGCAAGGCTAGTCTATCCAGTCAATCAATTGCGCCAATCATGTAATTAGACGAGTCCCAGCGGGACGCCCGCCGTTAATATAGCATGTACAATTTAATAATATAAGCAGATACCGTTCCCTGCCCGTGTGACAGATTTACAGTATCTGTGGGAACCAGCCGGCCCGTCGGGCACTACTAGTCCCAAAGGGGCTGCCATGTAAGAACTCGGGAATTCATTCTCTCCATGCCATCATTATTTTATTTAACTTAAAGCCTCTATGTTAAGCGAAATCCCATGCCGTGGATCATGGTCATTCAAATGAGTACTTTCGTACGGGGTACGATATGCGCAACTCTATAACGATACCCGTGCGGCTAGGTTGTAGGTCTTACATAGCGTGATACAACAATCAAATCTAACCACGGAGTAATCATGCCTTGACCATAAAGTACACATGCTATTTTTGTAAGATAAATAAATAACTAAATAAATAAGTAAATAATTTGAAACATGCATGTGCCTGTATGCCAATATTCGGGATCGGCTAATCGAGTACAATAGTTCATTACATGAACGTGTCTCATTCATTCAATTCAATAAGACGACTAGCCAGTCTCTTAGTTCCAACTAGGAACGCATGATCAATTATTAGTCAAAGTCACAATCATTATCAATGGTGATAAGGCATGAAAGTCAATTAGTATTACATGGGGTCGAGCCTATAACTCCTCAGAGTTAAGTTCTAGTCATACTGGGTATCCATAAACCAATCAAGACACAAGGCGCATTCCACATAACAATCTGTATTAACAATATTAACATATCCTGATTTATCAAGTTTATACAAAAAGGCATAAGGATATAATAGAAGAATTATCATGCCATCATTAAGTGAATAAGTTATAGAGCAAATAGTAACACCCAGGTTAGAAAGTCACGCCAACAAGTCTATGCTAAAGCCAAAAGTCACGCCAACAAGTCTAGGCTTAAGGCCAAAAGTTACGCCAACAAGTCTAGGCTTAAGGCCAACAGTCACGCCAACTAGTCTAGGCTTAAGGCCAAAAGTCATGCCAACAAGTAGGTAGGAGTGAGCGTGAAAAGTAATTCACGCAAGGGAAATTCACGCACGCACAGCGTGAGCGTGAAAAGTGAGCATGAAAAGCGGGACAAAAATTCACGCACGCTCGCAGAAATGTGCGTGACTAAAAATTCACGCACGCAAAGATGTGCGTGACTAAAAATTCACGCACGCATGCAAGGACGTGAGCGTGACTGAAAATACACGAAGACACGTAAGAACGTGTGCGTGACTGAAAATTAACGCAGACACGTAATAACGTGAGCGTGACTAAAATACACGCAAACACGTAGAGACGTGTGCGTGACAGAAAATACACGCAGACACGTAATAACGTAAGCGTGACTAAAATACACACAAACACGTAGAGACGTATGCGTGACTGAAAATACACGCAGACACGTAATAACGTGAGCGTGACTAAAATACACGCAAACACGTAGAGACGTGTGCGTGACTGAAAATATACGCAGACACGTAATAACGTGTGCGTGACTCAGGAACCTTTGTCCCAAGTCAAAAATGAAGTTCCCATGGTTCAGAACCCATGGACAACCGAGAATACACGCCAAGTTGGGAGATCAAACCCATGGTCAACCGAGAACACAAAAACTTAGATCTGGGAGAAACAAGCCAACGAAATCCAAAATACTAAGTACTAAACTCTCTCAGGATCATGAGAGGAAGAGAAATAAACCATAAAAATGGTTCTCCAAGCAAGAAGCAAGATTGCACTTGCCTGCTACTGCTGCTGGTAGATGGAGAAGTGATGAGATGAAGAAGAAGAAGTAATGGTGAAGAATGAAAGTTATGAGGAGAGAGAATGAGATGGAAGCTTTAAATAGGGAAGGATGGTAGATGGGGTTATTGGGTCGGGTTTGTTCGGACCCAACCAAGGCAACCCGAAAGCAAAGCAGAGAGGTTAAAAGCAGAAAATAAATACAGGAATAAAATACAGATAATTAATTAACATGAAATTAAAGGAATTTAAATACAGGATAATACATGGTAAATACTAAATAAATATACATGAATTGCACATATATAAAAAAATACGCATTCTGGAAACGGGGAGTGACATCTCTACCCACCTTAGAAAAATTCCGTCCTCAGAATTTCAAATCCAAGCAGGTAGAAATATCGGAGCTAAACTAATACAAGTAATTCTAGTGAGCAAGCAATCATTTTACCATATCAAAAGCAAGTACTATATATGTAAATTCATCAATCGATGATATCAAGTAGCTCTACCCATAAGGTGACAAGCATGAAGAATCAGGACAATCAAGGTATACAGAAAGAGATATACCTTGTGAGTCAAACAGGTATGGATACCGTGATCGGATATCATCCTCACGTTTCCACGTTGACTTTCCCAAGGAGTGATGACCCCAAGCAACACGGACAAGACTAATTGTTCGGTTCTTGAGTATCTTCTCTCTTCGGTCCAAAATGGACACAGGCTGTTCCTCGTAAGATAGGTTGGTACCAACAACCAGCTCAGAATGATCGAGGACATGGCTTGGGTCCGATACATACCTACGTAATTGAGATACATGAAACACGTTATGCACCTCTCGTAACGAAGGTGGAAGGGATAAACGATAAGCAACATCGCCTATCCGATCAAGGATAACAAATGGGCCCACGTACCGCGGACTCAATTTCCCGTGAACGCCAAATCTAATGACCCCACGAGTAGGTGAGATCCGCAAGAATACGTGGTCTCCAACAGAGAACTCCAACGGCCTACGATGCTGGTCCGCCCAATAACGATGCCGGTCCTGCGCAACTCGAAGGTCGCTCTCTAATTTCCTTAACCACTTCAACCGTCTGAACAATCATTTCTGGGCCTAATATCTTCCTCTCTCCGATATCATCCCATGCAAGCGGTGACCTGCACTTCTTACCATATAGTGCTTCAAATGGCGCCATCTGGATACTGGCTTGATAACTATTATTGTATGAGAACTCGACTAAGTGCAGGTGACTCTCCCAAGACCCTCCAAAATCTAGAGTACAAGCTAGCAACATGTCTTCTAAAGTCTGAATCGTTCGTTCTGATTGCCCATCCGTCTGCGGATGGTAGGCCGTGCTAAACCTTAACTTGGTACCCAGACTATGATGTAAGCTCTTCCAGAAATGTGATGTAAAGCGGGTATCTCGATCCGACACAATACTGACAGGGACTCCATGCTGCCTGACTATCTGTTGCATATACAACTCTGCCAACTTTTCTGTAGATTGTCCTACTCTGAAAGGAAAAAAGTGTGCTACCTTCGTAAGTCGGTCCACTATTACCCAAATAGCGTCTTTACCACTTGGTGATCTCGGTAAACCGGTCACAAAGTCCATTGTAATATGCTCCCATTTCCATTCCGGGATAGGAAGCGGTTTGCAATAACCCAGCTGGCCTCTGCTGTTCTGCCTTCACTTGCTGACATACCAAGCAACGGGAAACAAATCTAGCTATCTCCCTCTTCATCCTGTTCCACCAGAAATGCTGCTTGATATCTTGGTACATCTTGGTCCCTCCAGGGTGAATAGAATACTGAGAACTGTGAGCTTCTGCCATAACCTCCTGTCTGATATCTCCATTAGGCACACATAGACGTGATCCAAACCTAAGGGTACCATCTTCATGAATTCTCATCTCCTTCCTGAGTCCTGACTCACACTCTGCCCTAAGCTTCTGAATCCTTGGGTCTTGTGCCTGAGCTGCCTTGATCCTGTCTACCAAGTCGGATTGAACTTACAGACTTGTTAGAACTCCAACATCACTAGAAAGTATAACTTCGATGCCCATCTCCTGAAGGTCTTCTAAGATATGCCTCTGTTTTGTTAACATAAATGTGCCGCCTCTCCTGCTAAGAGCATCTGCTACTACATTTGCCTTGCCTGGATGATACTGAAGCTCCACGTCATAATCCTTGATCAACTCCAACCATCTTCTCTGCCTCATGTTTAGTTCCTTCTGAGTAAAGATGTACTTCAGACTTTTATGGTCTGTGTACATGTCCACTCGGTCACCATATAAGTAATACCTCCATAGCTTCAGAGCAAACACTACTGCCGCTAACTCCAAATCATGTGTTGGGTAATTCTTCTCGTGGTCCCGAAGCTGCCTAGATGTATATGCTATCACCTTCCCATGCTGCATAAGGACACATCCAAGTCCTTTACCTGACGCATCACAATATACTGTAAAACCTCCGGGTCCAACTGGTAATGTAAGAATAGGTGCTGATATCAACTTCTGCTTCAAAGTCTCGAATGATGCCTGATATTCTGCCGACCAAACGAATGGTACATCCTTCCGGGTCAAGCGGGTCATGGGTGCTGAAAGCCTTGTAAAGTCTGACACAAACCTTCTGTAATATCCTGCCAATCCGAAGAAACTCTGTACATCTGCTACGGTCTTGGGTACTAGCCAACTTTCTACTGCTTCTATCTTCTTGGGATCTACTGCTACTCCAGCTCCTGATATGATATGACCCAAAAATGAAATGTGATCCGACCAAAATTCATACTTACTGAGCTTGGCATACAACTGGTTCTCTCTCAGAACCTGCAACACTTTCCTGAGGTGGTCTTCATGCTCCTCTTCACTAGCAGAGTATACGAGAATGTCGTCAAAAAATACAACGACAAACTGATCTAAGTATGGCATAAAGATGCGATTCATCAAATCCATGAATATTGCTGGAGCATTGGTCAAACCAAACGGTATTACTAAGAATTCATAATGCCCATACTTTGACCTGAATGCTGTTTTGGGAATGTCCTCTTTCCGAACCCTCACCTGATGGTACCCTGAACGAAGATCTATCTTGGAGAAAACTCTAGCTTTGCTCAACTGATCAAATAAGTCGTCGATCCTGGGTAATGGGTACTTGTTCTTCACTGTTGCTGCGTTAAGCTTCCTGTAGTCAATGCACAATCTGGATGACCCATCCTTCTTCCCCACAAGTACCACTGGTGCTGCCCATGGTGACACGCTAGCTTGGATGAACTTCTTCTCATTCAGTTCCTCTATATACTGGTATACCTTGGCCTGCTCTGAATCTGCCATTCTGTAAACTCGATCTGATATCGGTTTAGTTCCTGGTGCCAATTCTATACTGAACTCAATATCTCTAACCGGTGGTAGACCTGGGAGTTCTTCGGGAAATACGTCTAGAAACTCTTCAACTACCTTCGGAATCTGAACTTCTTCCATTGTCGCTATTACTCCCTGTTCTTGCTGAGTTGCCTCTGATCTGACTAAGGTGAACCGCTCCATGCCTGGAATATCAAAAGATACACTCCCTCTACGACAATCTATTGTCGCATGACTAGCTTTCAGCCAGTCCATGCCTAAGATAACGTCGAAATTTCCAACAGGAAATTCTATCAACCGACGGGTAAGGAATGCCCGCAAACTACAACGCTACATGCTAAAATAACTCTACTAACTCCTACGAGCCCATTACCAGTGAGTATATTCAACCTCCCCGGCAATGCCTCGAACTCCATTCCAAGTTGTGTCGCAAATTGTGCAGATATAAATGAATGGGATACTCCCGAATCAAACAATGCTACTGCGGGATATGAGGCGACGAGAATGTTACCTGCCACAATATCTCCCGACGCTAATTGCCTCCTCCAAGGACAGAGTGAATGCTTGCCCTCGACCTCCTTGCTGGTTTCCATGCTGCGGCCTAGCCTGATGCTGTTGCTGGCCCCTTCCTTGATGATGCTGGGGTGGTCTATGCTGGTGTTGCTGCATCGGCGGCCCCTGCTGCCGAAACATCTGAGCCTGCGGCATAAACGGACGCTGTGCCAACGGCCTTACTTGCCACTGCTGGTCCTCGATACTGGCCTGCCCCTGGTGCTGGCAGAGCAGGAAACTGCTGCCCTGGTCCTCCTGACCTCGAATTTATGGGACATATGGTAACCCGATGGTATGGATTTCCACATATCAGACACAGTCCATTCAATGTCCGACACACATCTCTAGTGTGCCCCATCTTCCCACAATAAGTGCAGCCTGCCGGGGGTTGCTAGTTCTTCCTCTGTTGCTGTTGCTGCTGCTGCCTGGGTGGTGGTGCTGGTCCTCGTATCGCCATATCGTGGATACGAATGCCAATGGATGGTGCTGTTGTTCGGGGCGCTGCTCTTCCTCCTCCTTCAATCTGACTGTAGGATCTCTTCTGACCCCCAGTCCTCACCGCAAGCCTCTGAATGGTGATCTCATGCCTTCGAGTTGCCGTTAATACTTCGTCAAAAGTTTGGTAATTGTGCCCCTCTATCAATTGCAAGAGCTCAAGATGAAACCCTTGCTGAAACCTCATAGCCCTATGGCGCTCTGTTGCTATCATCTCTGGGGCGAATCTACTCAATCTGCAGAACTCCGCTGCATAAGCATCTACAGTCTTGCCGGCCTGCCTGAGGTTGATAATCTTCTGTTGTAGCTCAAACTGCGCCACAACTCCATAGTACTTGGTCTTGAATCTTGCAGTGAAATCGTCCCAAGCTACAGGACGTCTGATGCCCACTTCCTCTGATTCCTACCAATCGCGTGCGAGATCCTGAAGTAACAACTTCACTAGATCCACACGTTCTTCGGCCGTACCTTAGCTGCTGTTAGAATAGCCTTAATATCCTTAAGCCATGCATCTGCTGAGATGGCATCCTCTGTGCCCTCGAAACGGTGGGGGTTGTATTTACAAAACCTGGCTGATGCTCCTGAATCAGTCCTCACTCCTCTTTCCAAAGCCGTCTGCAGTCCTTGGTTGAGCAACACATTCTGCTCTTGTAGCTGAGGGTGCATGCGCTGCTGGGCCAACATCTGATGTTGCTGAGTAGCCATCATTCCTCTCATGATCTCCAGAATGGCTGGTGTGTCCACTTGGATAGGTGGAACTGTTGGTGGCGGTAGAACATCCGGATACTGCGATCCAGCTGCAACTTCCACTATCACTTCTTCCTGGGTAGCCTCCTGAGGTGAGACTGGCCCTTGTTGCTGACCAACCTGGTCATGTTACCCATGTTGCCCCTGCTGTTGTCCAGCTCTGACCGATGCGGACGAAATGCCCCTAGGAAAAGGGACAAGAGAACAATCAAACAACCGGACATGAAGGATCAATAAAGTCAAGGATACTGGAATGTCAAGCAAGGGTTGAGAATAACAAATCATGAGATCAAGGGGGAAATATGTGTGATTGAGACATCCTATAAATCAAAACACCCCACAAGTCTGAAATCAGACCTGCATGGGCCACCACTAAAACCTTGTCACGCCCCAGAACCAGAATACTGGAGAGCGGGGGAATGACTCAGCCAGCTACGTATTACGGGTAGATGAATACCGTATAATACGATCAATGCTGTCTAACCAGACGAGGGGGTGCATACTACAAGAAAGTCTTACTATGGTCACTTCACATCTATTGTCTCAATCATTCAAATAAGAAGCAGAAATAGAGAACATGTAAGATAAAGCAGTAAGGCGTCCCAAACGCTCAGTCAAAATGTTCTTGATATCTGGCTTTACAAAATATAGCCAGATGATGTAGCAAAGTGTACACAATTGTTATCAGCTATAGTCTGACTTAATTACAATCATGTAAAAGTAAGTGCAAGATAATCCGACTAATATGTCGGTGCCAAACGGCTAAGTATAAAGTAAATAACAAAACGAGCGGTGAAGTAAGGAACCCACTCGAGTCCTCTTGCGATCATTCCCCTAGTATTGACCATCTTGGAGGTAGAAGTAAGCTGAATCCTCGGGAACCGGCTCTAAATCTGGCCATGCAAAACCAGAAAGGTTAGACCTCTAATAGAAAGTACCACAAGGGAGCACGATATGAAGGATTTAAACCAGTAAGTAGGAGAATATAATAATAGATCTCTGCTTTCCACTAGGATTCACAAAACATCACGACACTTTGAACCAACCTCCCAACCAAACAAGGACAGGAGTTGGCCCGTCATGTCCTGACATTCTGATCATCTCAGTTAGGCAACAGAGTAGGTACAGTACACAAACAATCATCTTGAACGGCCAATCAACTACTACGGCTTGCTATTGTGAGTCCCAAGTTATCCTGGAATTATACAAATAGGGATTCCTCAGTTCTTACTATGTACGAGCAAAGCTAGTCTATCCAGTCAATCAATTGCGCCAATCATGTAATTAGACGAGTCCCAGCGGGACGCCCGCCGTTAATATAGCATGTACAATTTAATAATATAAGCAGATACCGTTCTCTGCCCGTGTGACAGATTTACAGTATCTGTGGGAACCAGCCGGCCCGTCGGGCACTACTAGTCCCAAGGGGGCTGCCATGTAAGAACTCGGGAATCCATTCTCTCCATGCCATCATTATTTTATTTAACTTAAAGCCTCTATGTTAAGCGAAATCCTATGCCGTGGATCATAGTCATTCAAATGAGTACTTTCGTACGGGGTACGATATGCGCAACTCTACAACGATACCCGTGCGGCTAGGTTGTAGGTCTTACATAGCGTGATGCAACATTCAAATCTAACCACGAAGTAATCATGCCTTGACCATAAAGTACACATGCTATTTTTGTAAGATAAATAAATAACTAAATAAATAAGTAAATATTATGAAACATGCATGTGCCTGTATGCCAATATTCGGGATCGGCTAATCGAGTACAATAGTTCATTACATGAATGTGTCTCATTCATTCAATTCAATAAGACGACTAGCCAGTCTCTTAGTTCCAACTAGGAACGCATGATCAATTATTAGTCAATGTCACAATCATTATCAATGGTGACAAGACATGAAAGTCAATTAGTATTACATGGGTCGAGCCTATAACTCCTCAGAGTTAAGTTCTAGTCATACTGGGTATCCATAAACCAATCAAGACACAAGGCGCATTCCACATAACAATCTGTATTAACAATATTAACATATCATGATTTATCAAGTTTATGCAAAAAGGCGTAAGGATATAATAGAAGATTTATCATGCCATCATTAAGTGAATAAGTTATAGAGCAAATAGTAACACCCAGATTAGAAAGTCACGCCAACAAGTCTATGCTAAGGCCAAAAGTCACGCCAACAAGTCTAGGCTTAAGGCCAAAAGTCACGCCAACAAGTCTACGCTTAAGGACAAAAGTCACGCCAACAAGTCCAGGCTTAAGGCCCAAAGTCACGCCAACAAGTAGGTAGGAGTGAGCGTGAAAAGTAATTCACGCAAGGGAAATTCACGCACGCACAGCGTGAGCGTGAAAAGCGGGACAAGAAATTCACGCACGCTCGTAGAAATGTGCGTGACTAAAAATTCACGCACGCAAAGATGTGCGTGACTAAAAATTCACGCACGCATGCAAGGACGTGAGCGTGACTGAAAATACATGCAGACACGTAAGAACGTGTGCGTGACTGAAAATTCACGCAGACACGTAATAACGTGAGCGTGACTAAAATATACGCAATACGTAGAGACGTGTGCGTGACAGAAAATACACACGGACACGTAATAACGTGAGCGTGACTAAAATACACGCAAACACGTAGAGACGTGTGCGTGACAAAAAATACATGCAGACACGTAATAACGTGAGCGTGATTAAAATACACGCAAATACGTAGAGACGTGTGTGTGACTGAAAATACACGCAGACACGTAATAACGTGAGCGTGACTAAAATTCATGCAAACACGTAGAGACGTATGCGTGACTGAAAATACATGCAGACACGTAATAACGTGTGAGTGACTCAGAAACCTTCCTCCCAAGTCAGAAATGAAGTTCCCATGGTTCAGAACCCATGGACAACCGAGAATACACGCCAAGTTGGAAGATCAAACCCATGGTCAACCGAGAACACAAAAACTTAGATCTGGGAGAAACAAGCCAACGAATCCAAAATACTAAGTACTAAACTCTCTCAGGATCATGAGAGGAAGAGAAATGAACCATAAAAATGGTTCTCCAAGCAAGAAGCAAGATTGCACTTGCCTGCTGCTGCTGCTGGTAGGTGGAGAAGTGATGAGAGGAAGAACAAGAAGTAATGGTGAAGAATGAAAGTTATGAGGAGAGAGAATGAGATGGAAGCTTTAAATAGGGAAGGGTGGTAGGTGGGGTTATTGGGTCGGGTTTGTTCGGACCCAACCAAGGCAACCCGAAAGCAAAGCAGAGAGGTTAAAAGCAGAAAATAAATGTAGGAATAAAATGCAGATAATTAATTAACATGAAATTAAGGAATTTAAATACAGGATAATACATGGTAAATACTAAATAAATATACATGAATTGCACATGTATAAAAAAATACGCATTTTGGGAACGGGGAGTGACACTGGTCAAACCTGGTCAACGCTTGTCAAACCTGGGTCAACTAGTCCGTTTACTAATTTCTAGGTCATACACAAAATTCTAGGTCATTTGGAGTTCGTTTGAGTTGAATTGGATCAAGTTTGACCCAAAGTTGACTTTTGTCAATTTGGTCAACTTGTCGGCCAATTCGACTAAACTAAGCTCGAAATGACAAACCAAATCTGTCCTAGGGCTCCTATGGTCATATACACCATTACAATCTAATCTAATAGAATTAACAAGCAAAAATATATATATATATATATCCAAATCTGTCCTAGGGCTCCTATAGTCATATACACCATTACAATCTAATCTAAGAGAATTAACAAGCATATATATATATATATATATATATATATATATATATATATATATATATATATATATATATATATATATATATATATATATTATATACACACATGTGTATATACAATACAACCAAACCTTATTTCTAACAAAAGATGATGTGTGTGTGTGTGTGTACTGGTGCTTACTGAAATAAGGTAAAATCTGAGATTAAAAACAGTAAAATGCAACCATGGAATTACTCAAAATAATATACTATTTATATACATATATACAAAGTAATAACTATATATATATATATATATATATTTTTTTTTTCATACTATACAACCAAACCTTATTTCTACAAAAGATGATGTGTGTGTGTGTGTGTACTGGTGCTTACTAAAATAAGGTAAAATCTGAGATTAAAAATAGTAAAACGCAACCATGGAATTACTCAAAATAATATACTATTTATATACATATATACAAAGTAATAACTACATATATATATATATATATATATATATATATATATATATATATATATATATATATATATATATATATACACAAACGTTTAAATGGAAGATACGCAATGATGCGAGATAAATAAAGAGTCAAAAATCTGGAAATATATCTCCCTCGACCCATTCGCGATATATATACATTAGGAATGGGTTTCAACGAAATTATATATATATAGTTAAATATATGCATAAAGCTATATAGAAACACATATATTCATAAATGATGGAAAAATTATGAAACAAAGCCAAAGGTTGGTTCCCACGAATCCGAAATCTCATATAAGTCCTGTAAACTCAGATTTAGAAGCTAAGAAGCTGAAAAAAAATCAGAATATCATATTAATTCAAAAATTGAAAACTAAAGAAAAACAACCCAATTCACCCAACGACCCAAAATCAAAAATACACCAAACGAACCCGCAAAACTTGGCATACACGTTGGCCTCGACCCACGTGATGCGTTCGTGTACTCTTGGGTTCGACATCGTGTCCGTGTCGTGTCCACAGAACGCGTATTGGAATTTCCCGATACCGCGTGGTACGCGTGCGTTCTCGCTCGTTGAGCGCCGCACACGCAACAAAATGCCACGTGCTTGTGCACATAGCTGGGTGGGTCCTGGGGTAGGTCTAGGACATGATGACACGATACGCCAAAGTGGCGCACGCAGCCCCCGCAGACGCACGGCCTGCTATGCGTGCGCGCGCGCCCGCACGCCCTCGTGCGCGTGGTGCCGGCCTCGCTGCTCCCTCGTTGGGCCACGCCGCGACTTGGGGTTCGCCCTACGGGTAGTCTAGGTCAAGGTCAACATGGTCCGGTTCCTGGAACGGGTCTTCGCTGCGTCGTGGGCGCGAACGAAGTCCGTCTCCGCGACAAAAATGACAAGCTGAATGCACAATGGCTGAGCGGTGTACGCGCGATATCTCTGCGCTCGCTCAACAAACAGTCGTAAAATTTTATGAGCATAAGGTCAGAGGTTGCCCCCACGTGCTCACAAATATTCATGTAAAAATACGCTCTGTGCATCGCGCAATCACACGCGGAGAGCAGGGCACGCACGGCCTCGTACACGGGATTCGTACACGTGCGTCCGTTGCCCGAAATGCCGCTGAAATGATGTCAAACCCAAATTTGTCTTCATGAAAGTTTATCAAAATCATATTATCTAAACATCCATGAAGACAGAAATGAAAAACAATAACTTTCTATCCTAAGCGGCATTTCGTCGAACACGTGCCGTAAGGGACCGACACGGGCTCGATACCTCCATCAAACGGAGTCAAAATCCCACAAAATTTCGTGGGCAAGGCTAGGGCACCTACATGGATGCAAAAATGAAGAAAAAACCAGATTTACAAGGGTAGATTAGGATTTACCTATTGAGTGTCAAAACTCAATGATCGGGGCTCCTCGGTTGTCGTATCGGCCGATTTCCCTCCAGCAAAATCCTCCGTCTCCACTCCAGAAATGCTCCAGCAGATTCTCCTCTCCTCGACGAGCGCAACGTAGTTCATTTGGGAAGAAACGGACTCCGGATGAAAACAATAGGTGTTTTGGAGAGATGGATCTTTTAGGGTTTCTTGGTGGAGGCTCACAATTTTCACAAATAATGAAAAGACGAGGGGGTGCTGCTGTGTTGTACGGCCAAGGGGTGTCTAGGGGTTAGGGTTTCACTTGGGCCATCTCCTACTCAATTAGAAATGGGCCCAAGTCAAAAAGCTCAAAGGCCTACATGCAAAAAGGCTAAATAAATAGATAAAAGCCTTAAAAATAATCTAATGCACAAAATAAATTATAAAAATAAAAATAACAATTATAATGCATGGTTAGGCCCTTATACAAGTCCACTAAGGTTAAACCAGTTGCTAGCACAAACAAGAGTCAACATATTCAGAAAATCACATAAAGGTCAAAATGGCTGAAAAGACTAAAATACCCTTCTATGAAAAAGTGGATGCTACAATAAAGAAATATATATATAAATTATTTAGTAGATGTTATATAAACTATAGGAAATTTCTAAATGGATTTTTATATATACATTATTTAAGATATAAGTTTATACATAAGTATTTTGATATTGGGCTTGACCCTACGTCTGTTTAAAATCTGATATATAAAACTAAAAAGTATATTGATATATTAGTTTATAATTTTCTAGAATATGGTTATCTAAAGTAAACAAAAATATAGTTTTTTAAAGTATTATAAATATTTTTCTAAAAATAGAATATATATATTTTTATCATTTTCTTTTGAATTTCCTCCTGTCCATGACCAATCCCAATCTTCCTATTCCTTGCCAATTCCAAACTACCTTACGTCAACTCTAACTAAATTGATTCTTCTGGACCCGATGGAACTGTCCGTGCCACCATCAGAGGTCACCTTGCATAGTTGTTACCCGAAGTCGCAGTTCGTACCACATTGATCATTGTAGTACAGCAGGCGTCCTGCCAGGCAAGACACCTTGTCATTTGTTGTTTATTTATTTAGCTCATATTTCATGCATTATTCATTGTTTTTGTTATGCAAAATAAATTGTGATACATGGCGTAACTTGTTAGAACTTACTGTTCAGTTATACTTCCTGCTATGTATTATTTTTCTTACACATTAAACCTAGATTTAAGGGACCACCTTGTGTGTTGCATTCATAGGCCTTGAGACATTTATACCACGTTATTGTGAGTCATATATAGGACTTGGGCATGCGTGATTGGCTGGCCACCAGTACGTATAAGCCGTGCATTTGGAAATAACTGCTAATAGAATTGCATGCTAGAAGACTTAGCAATTATGAGTTGGCATTGGGCAGGGAGAACATGATTGAAAGATGACTACCACCCTATCTATCATAGACTCGCTCGCTACTAAGGAACGATAGGTAGACTATATGCTATAGACTCGCTCAATATTGAGAAATAGTATATGGTGTTGTGACTCAACTGAGGTACTGTACTGCGTTGGTATTTTCCTGACTTGACCCGGTAGTCATACGACCATGAACTGTTCTTAAAAATGCATTCACTTAGATTAGTTAGGCACCCTTATCCGTTATGTATGAGTACTTTTGGTTTGGGTACTTGTATCTGACCGTGGCTTGGAACAATAACTTGTCGCGGATTAGTTCGTCACATCTTGTCCTTATTTGGTTGTAGGTGTGACTTACTACTTCGATGAGGAGGTATTGAGCCTTGTTGGGGTCCGAATACCATATTGGATTCATAGCATGGAAAGATACGTCATCTTGAATTAGTTTACCATCTCCTGTCCTTGTTTGGTTGGGGGATGGTACACTAGGTGTGTATTGGACTATGTTATAATTCAATTGACTTATTTATTTGAGCAATTTATATTCAGTTACATTGGCATGATATTATATGTCTTGTTACGTCCCTCTGAGGACCTGGTTATCTCGCCAGGTGTGTGCTCTTATCTTTCGCAGGTGTTCTAGCCGTGGCCGTGGTCGTCTCCATTTCTTCGAGGATGATTGCACTTTGATCGTCTTCGCTTCGCTCGCCAAACTCTTTCTTTTGTTATGTATTTCTTTTCATAGTTGGTAGTGGATTTGTCTCCGCCCAACTACAAGTACCAAATGACAATTTCATAGTTGATTATATGATATCTTTTATTCTTTCATTTTGTGGATGAGATTTATTAGTTGTGGTTTACTGCATTTATAGCTTATGTATCCATACGAGGCCCATGTACTTCGTATGTATACAGCTGGCATGTCTATGTTTCTAGTCCTACATATTTTGGGACTGGGGCGTTACATATTTTTGTGGTAGCCCATGCAGGTTGAGATAAATTATTTGATTACATTACCGTACCAAGCAAGCCTGCGTATAGGATTAGAGTCTAGGATCTCATCCACATACTTGACCTCTTTTTTCGATTCCATATTCGAACTACCGTTCGACTCGTCGATTGCATCTTGCTTGATTCCCTCTATCATTATTCTTTTCTTCCTTTCGTGTTTGCTATAGGCTAGACAGGTAACACCTACTAGTTGGACATGTTTCTTTTGTCTTAAAACACCATTAGTTTAATTCTTTTAAGTTGGATAGAATGCCCTGTGACCTAGAAATCCCTTTGTCCTTGTGACCTATATTCACAAATTTACTTAGATTCTCGAATTTAGAGGACCCCTAACCCATCTAGTCAACCATGGACTTGGACAAGAAGGCTGTAGGACGACTGTATGGAGACCAACACAGGCTATGACTTAGAATCATTTAAACTAATTCTGCTTTCTTTCAATCCTAATCTCACGTGCCTATGTTTCTTTTACTATCTAGACTAATGATGCTAATGTAGCCTAGTTTTTGTAAGCTAATTTTTTATCGAGCTTGATCAAGGCATATGCTGTTGAGCGGCCGCTCACTAACATATTGTCTAGTCAGAACCGGTGCATGATGGCTGATCAACCAAGTGCACTTTGGTTCGCTTTTGTCTATTATTCTACGTGGATGGAACATAATTAAACTTGGCCTTAGAATCCCATCCACGACTGCGTTGACAATTCCTTTGAAATTATTCGGTCGTTTTGAACCATGTATTCGTACTCGATAATATCGTCTTTTAAACTCCTTATTACTTTCGTCTTCACCTATTTTAGAAGGACGAAGGCGTTATACTAGAACATCATCTAGCCTCCCTATCGATTATGACCATTATCACTCGATGTTGCTATATCTTCATCATAAACTGCTCATTCTTTTCATCGGCCCTATATTTACTATCACGACCTCCTAATCACTTAAATTAGGAGTGAATCTAATTCGTTCTCCTATTTGTCCCCTCAATCTACTCTCAAGAAACCATAACTTTAAGGTCTCTAAGTTATTTTCTCTTGTTACCATAATATTCTTTATTGCCTGTTATCTTGTTTTAACTTTAACCCTTACTCATTTTCCTTCTTGTGCTAACCCATGATTATCCTCGTTATTATTGAAATTGTGATTTCCTAATGCATGTTTTGTTGAACGTTGTGAATAATCATTCCTCACCAATACCCCCTTGTGCCTTCTCACCCCTACTAATTCTTAATTTCGAGGACAAAATTCTTTTAAGTTAGGTAGGATGTAAAACTCCTAGATTTCTACTATATTTTTTTAATAAATTTGGTACTGATTATTAATTTGTATTTGTACGTCACGTAGTTGTATTGTACGTCGTGCACGAAATTTCCTTTTTCGTAATTGCTCGACGAGTGCGAATATGTACGAGCGTACATATTTTTAGAAAAATATTTTTCTATTTTTATAGTTTCAAAGTAATATATATAATAATTATTTGTATTTGTATTTTACTTAAAGTTGTGAAAAGTATCATATCGAGATGGCAAAAACTTATTACTTTTATTTATTTATAAAAGACTATCTTATTTAATAGTGGTAAGAAAACCATTTTTATGCAAATATTCCTTACATATAAGGTACATGAATTTGAATTCATGTATATAATTTCATTTTCAAAATTTATTAATATTAATATTTTATTATTCAAAAAGATATTTAAAAATATTTATTATTTTCAAAATTATTTTATTAGTATTTTTGGAAAATATATTTTAAAATTATTGTGGCAATTTAAATCTTGGATTAGATTTTATGGATTTAATTTAAATAGTTTAAATTTAAAGATAGAATTTATATTTAATTTGAGTTTAGATTATTTAGATTTAAATTGGAATTGAATTTGAATTTGATTTTATTGATTTAAATTTAATAATTGAATTATCTAATTGGGTTTAAATAAATCTTAATCCTTATCCAACTGGAAATTTCCACCACCTATATAAGGAGAGGTACTCATCCATAAAATTCTACCATCCACAAAATTCTCCACCACCCACATCATTACGTGCATCGTGTCCGTATCTCTATCTTTTCTACTATTTTTCTCCATTACAATTATATTGTCACCTTCTTCGTGTCCACACACGGACACATGTCATTATCCTTCCCCGACACCAAGTCCTAAACCTAAAACCCAATTCCTAACAAATCCTAAATCTAACCGAACACCTACCCCTCGCCGGCGGCCCACACCGCCACCACTGACCCGAATCCCTGACTAACCAAGCCATCTCCACTCCAGAACCCTAACACCACCATACCCCGCTGCCGCCACCACCACTTCCTGTGTACTCTGCCACCACCGAACCTTGCCTCTGACCCAGGCCAACTCCGGCCAACACCACCACCATCGTTGGCCGTCAACGACGAACCCCCGTACACCACCGTCCTACCACCCTGTCCCTGACACACCGGCCTCGGCCTGCCCCAGGATACGACAAATCCGCCGCTGCCCATGTCATCATCATCCCCATTTCCACCATCACAACCACCCTCGCCCTCATCATCGTCAGAACAAAATCACCTCCACCACTCACGGCCACCGGCCGAAAAAGCCCCAATCCGCCACCAATACCACCGGCAAAACCCAAAATAACCAAACCACTAACCTCCGCCGCGGTTCCCCCGAGTAAGGCCATCGCGACCGTACCCTCTTCCTCCACCGCCGGCGTGCCCTGGTCGCCGTCTAATCGGAACCCACCTCCAGCACCCTCCGAGAGCGTCGCCCGTCGCGCTTGACTCCGAGCGAGCGAGCTCCGCCGTGGTTTCCCGTACCATCAGGTCAGCTGGGCCGCCCCTTTCGATCGTCGATAACTGTAGCACAGTTGTGGTCTTCTCCTCCACCGCGTGTCGAGCCCCAAAGCATCTCTTCCGCCGAGCTCCGCCGACCCAGCGTCGAAACCCTCGCCGGAAACCCTCTCCGATCGCTCCTCTTCCTTCGCCATCGCCTCCCACCGTGCACACATTTGTCCTCTGCTGCTTCCCATCACCCCCGTCGTTCCTGTACGATGCTCTTACGGCCAACGAGTCGGTCACCGCGTGGTCCGTACAGACTTCTCTGTGCCACCATGGCGACGCCCTAGATCGGGACAGGAGTAGCCGCCTCGCGTGTGCCCCCGATCCGAAGTGTCCACCGCGACCGGATCTGACACCCTGGTCACCGGATCCGCAGTCAACGCGTGTCGAACCCCTCGATGCCAACTTCTTTCCCCTTTGACTCCACTCCGAGCCCCCTTCCGCTTCCACTCTTCTCCTCTCTCTACTCTCGCTCCTCTCTCTCCCTCTCTCTGTCATTGTCTTCTCTTCCCCTACTTTTAAATAAAGCAGCAGAAAGCTGATGTTGCTATCTTTTCTTTATATTTTTTTCTTATAATTTTTTTCTCTCTTTAGTTCTTGTTTTCTTTTGTTATTATTTTTATTAATATTATTTGTATTATTAACAATTGTTAACATTTTTATAGTTATTTCTAAATAATATAATATATACATATAGGGCTCATTGAGGTTGAATTTCTATTTTTATAATACGGGTAGGTTATTTTCACAAAAATTTCTAAATCATATATATGTTCTTTGTATAAATTAATTTAGGTTTTCATCACAAAGAGTTACATATATATAAAGAAATATATATAAAGTATTTAGTAGATGTTATATAAACTAACGGAATTTCTAAATGGATTTTTATATATAAGTTATTTACGATATAAGTTTATACATAAGTATCTTGATATTAGGCTTGACCCTACGTCTGTTTAAAATATGCTATATAAAACTACAAAGTATATTGATATATTAGTTTATGATTTTCTAGAATATGGTTATCTAAAGTAAACAAAAATATAGTTTTTCAAAGTATTATAAATAGTTTTCTAAAAATAGAATATATATTATTATCATTTTCTTTTGAATTTTCTCCTGTCCATGACCAATCCCAATCTTCATATTCATTGCCAATTCTAAACTACCTTACGTCAACTCTAACTAAATTGATCCTTCTGGACCGATGGAACTGCCCGTACCACCATCAGAGGTCACCTTGTGTAGTTGTTACCCGAAGTCGCAATTCGTACCACATTGATCATTGTAGTACACCAGGCGTCCTACCTGGCTAGACACCTTACCATTTGCTGTTTATTTATTTAGCTCATATTTCATGTATTATTCATTATTTTCTATATGCAAAATAAACTGTGATACATGGAAAAACTTGTTAGAACTTACAGTTCAGTTATACTTTCTGTTATATATTTTTTTTTACACATTAACCTAGATTTAAGGGACCACCTTGTATGTTGCATTCATAGGTCTTGACATATTTATACCACATTGTTGTGAGTTACATATAGGACTCGGACATGCGTGATTGGCTAGCCACCAGTATGTATAAGCCGTGCGTTAGGAAATAATTGCTAATAGAATTGCATGCTAGAAGACTTAGCAGTTATGAGTTGGCATTGGGCAGGAAGAACATGATTGGAAGTTGACTACCACCCTATCTATCGTAGACTCGCTCGCTACTGAGGAACGATAGGTAGACTATATGCTATAGACTCGCTCGATACTGAGGAATATTATATGGTGTTGTGACTCGCTACTGAGGTACTTTACTGTATTGATATTTTTCTGACTTGACCCGGTAGTCATGCGACCATGAACTGTTCTTAAAACTGCATTCACTTAGATTGGTTAGGCACCCTTATCCGTTAGGTACGAGTACTTTTGGTTTGGGTACTTGTATCTGATCATGGCTTGGAACAATAACTTGTCGCGGATTAGTTCGTCACATCTTGTCCTTGTTTGGGTGTAGGTGTGACTTACTACTTCGATGAGAAGGTATTGAACATTGTTGGGGTCCGGATACCATATTGGATTCATATCATGGAAAGATACATCATCGTGTGTCATGCCCCGGTTCCAAAATATGTGGGACCAGGAACACGTGGCGTGCCAGCTGTACGATCAAGTATAGAAAAACCCCAATTTAATGGACTATACTCGATCGTAGTGCGCTAAAGTAACAACTAAATAACAATACAGGCAGGTAAATACTAATCTCATCCACAGGAAAAATCACAGAATAAAGCTGGAAGGAATGAAAATAACTCTGAATCAAACTACAAGTCATGACTAGTGGAAAATAATCCACCAATAAATGTATGAAAGAACTACTAAAAGAGTACAACTGAACCAGAAAAAAAATAGATAGCCACTAGCAGAAATCACCTAAGAACTCAAGAAACTCACGAGGCTCAACATTGAAGTCCTCGTCAGCAAAAGTCTCCAATCTTCGTAGTCCGTCGGTACCTGTGCTCTTTCCAATCTGGAAAAGGTGCCAAGTCCTCAGAGGGACGTAACAAGTACACAAGAAATCGACATGCATGATAGTACAGGGCAGTATATAAATAACTAGAACAAAATGTAACATAACATCTTCCCAACCAAACAAGGACAGGATATATCATGCGACATACGACAGGTAAACTAACCATCTATGTGTAATGCACTCGAGACATCTCTAATGGTGCATGAGGGAGGGAGAAGAAGAAGAAACTGCCACCAAGCGTTCTACGGTTTTAGAAACGAGGGGCTACGAGCATCCAGCGTCCATTGGAAACAGAATTCTCATACACCACTAGTAGACTCTCCCCATCCAATGTATATCTGTACCGTATACGCGGTACAAATAATATGCAAGACGGCATAGTATATATAAGTAGACCTGTACCAATCACTAGACCAGACGCGAACTCACGTGCCAATGATCAGTCGACACACAAATCCATGTACTCAACTCACTCATATAGTGATCGTATATGATACGGTGTCCGGCTAGAAGGTACCACATATCTTCACAATACACGGGATAAGTCCACTACTACGAGACGCGTGCACACAACTGAGAAGTAACTAGGTAATATAAACTAACTGCAAAAATATACAATCAAGCAAGGTGTACTTGCCTGTGTCCAGCAACTGAGTATCCGGGTCCGATGTAGAGTCCGAGTTCCGAGAAGCAAATAATCCTAAACAAGCATGATTTATAATTAATCACTATTTAACAATTTACTAAATTGATTAATTGCTAATTAACCAACAAACATTAGTATTTTATTAAAACTAGCTAACTAGTACCAATAATTATGAATAATACTTATACAATAATAAGTATATAAATATACTTATTATCATACATTTATATTCTGTAATTAATAATACAACATGATATTTAGTAATTAATTAATTAATTATAATCAATTAACTACTCAATTTAATACACACGTGCATACACAATTCCTAATAATACTAACAAAAATAGTAAAAGTCCTTAAAAATCATTTCTAGTCTATTATAATAATAAACTAAATAATACCAGAATAATAAATATATATTATATATTTTTTTTTTACAGAAATGAATTTATTACCATTAAAACTATTTATTAAATAAATAGTTAAATAATACATAATAATTCGAAATAAATCTTGAAAATTCACTATAAAACCTAAATTTAACCATTAAATCTAAATTCACTATTCTACACAATAATAACACATAATTAGTAATTATTTAAATTAATAAATAATTATTAAACAATTTAATAAATAATTCTAAAATAATTCTAGAAATTACTTTTAAATCCCAAAAATTAGTAATAAATATAAAATACCTAAAATAATTTCCAAAATAGTTTAATTATCTATTTACAACAGAAACCTTAACATTTACCCATTTATAAATAATTATATAATTAATATCGATTAATTATATAATATACTTAGTAATCAAAATTACCCTTCTAAAATCTAAATAAATATAAATAAATATAATTAAATATTGGAAATATTTTTATACAGTAAAGTATATTTTTACAAACATTTTCTATATAATATATATTATTTAATTAACAACCAATTAAATAATATAAATTAAAAACGGTAATTGGAATTAATTTAAAAATCTAAAGTTCTCGGTTTTTAATATAAAATAATTACAAATAAAATTCTATAATTCCTGAAAAAATTGTTATAAAATACTACATAAATTTTGCAAACTTTTTCCTCTACAAGATTTTATTTAATTAATAATAAAATTATTAATTAACGATTAAAACAGTAAATACAAACAATTAATTAACCGCGTATAAAATTTATAAGTAAATAGTAATAAATACTAATAAATAATATTAATTCACACGAAAATTAATGTAGATCCTATACTTAATTACTAATGATCCCCTTTCAATTAGATCTAATTAATTACCAATAATTAGGCAATAATTAACACTAAAAAAATGAATTAATTGGATTAAAAATCCTAAAACTAGGGTTACAGTAAAAAATAAGATTTCCCACGTGGAAGAGCCACGGGGTCGCTCAGGGGGGTTACCTGCCCGCCGCAGGGGGTCGGGGTCGGCCTCCAGGCGCGGTGGCGCCGCCGGGGGTCGCCGGGATCGGCCGGCTCTGCTGCTCACAGCGGCAACCGCAGTCCCGTCCGGCCTTGTGCTCCTCCGTACATCGACGAGGAGTCTCGGGTTGAGGGAGGAGGTAGGCGAGGTGAAAGTGAGGTCAGGGGGGGCGGCTTGGAGACAAAGCTCTAGGGTTAGGGTTAAGAGGAACTTGGTTAAAGAAGGCTATATATATATATACATATATATATATATATATATATATATATATATATATATATATATATATATATATATATATATATATATATATATATATATATATAGAATATATATCTAATCTAATAAAACATCTATAAGCAATTCTTAAGACAAATAATAGAATTTAATAATAAAACCTAATAGGGATATCCAATTTAATAAAATAATAATAATAGACCATGGCAATAATAAAAATATAATAATAGTGATAAACCATAAATAAAAGGTAATAAATAATTATAAACTTGCTATTAATTATAATAATATGACAATAACTAAGGATTATAAATAATAATAGAGCCAATATTTATAAGGATAAAATTTGACTAGCACTAATAAAAGTAACCCTGATGATCTTGCCAACAATATTGTCAGATAGAAAATAGCATCATCTGGCATCTATATATATACAATATAAATTAAACCCTGATTAAAATAATTAATTAATTATTTAATTAAAATAAATTAACAAGCTATTCTTCAAATAAATAAAAAATTTAAAAATTTCCTGAAAATTCAGGGGGTTTACAATCTACCCAACTTATAAGAATTTCGTCCTCGAAATTTAAAATAATTCTAATACCGAAGAAATAATAAGAAAATCAATGAAAAGTAAATATGTAAATTGTAACTTACTCAACAAGACAATAACAAGATATATGGAGGTTTATAGAGGGGTCAAAACTGGCATCATATCCTACAAGAATATATTCTAGGTCCGGCATAGGTCATAGGATTTCCAAGTGATCAGGGAATAGATCGATATTGCATGGTCAAATCTAATAGGATAAGGAGAGGACACAAATAGTCTATTCTAAGGGAAAGATTTGTCAAACAAGTAGAGTTATTAAAATAGAGCACATAAAGGTGTGTTTATGGGGGGCATAAATGTCATGTATATGGTGCGGTTTGTCTAGATCATAATGGTGCAATTATTGGAAGAACAATCCTAATATTGTGCTTCAATTACCCAAGTCATGGTAAGAGATCAAATGATATGAACCAAGGAAAGGATAATAGGAAAACTTTTATTTGCTAAATGTCCGACTAAAATCAGTCTAAGATGGCTACTAGGGTGCTAATGGTATTACTAAAATAAGATATCATACAAGGTATACTTAACTGACTTAGTAGAAAGATGGTTCTACTATAAATCATAGCTAATAAAGGGTTATAAAGAGAAATTCTATACTAAGACGCAGAATAAAGAAGAGTTCAAGGGGGTGGGGTCGATTACAAATTTGAAGGTCCAATGCGAATAAATGTTTCAAAAAAAAAAAAATTGTCAAACGGTCGCAAATGAGATCCTAGGACAAGTTTACTATATCTTCATCGGCATAAAATAATCATATAGAAAGCGAATCAAATGCACTAGGTTGGCCATACCATCATGCACCGATTCTGATTAGACAATATTTTAGTGGGTGCACCCAATAATATATGTGTCAAGAACAAGCTTGAGAAAAGAAGAAGCTTGTAAAAACTAGGCTATAACAGCAGTATTAGTCAAGACGATAAAAATAAATGTACAGAAGAAAAGAAAGTACAAGATAGTTCAAGTCCAAAACACAAATAATGATTTGACCTTTCTAGTTGCCCTATGAATCTCTAACCTTAGTTGAGCTAGGGGATAGGAACCCACAAAGTTATGTATAGGTAACCTAAATACTTATACCAACATATAGTCAGTGATCCAATTATAATTTCTTAATGGTCCTGAGAAAAGTATGATGCTAAACTACAAGGTATACTACCCAACTTATAAGAATTGAACTAGTACCTCTAACTGTCTCTTTAGGGAAGCAAGTTTATCCTACCAAATTGTAGCAACAACATAGAATTTCCTAGAGAAGCAATAATAATCCTAACATTCTTTAGCTCGATAACCGGGACATGAGCTAAAGGTGAAAGAATTTTTTTTTATTACAGAAAATATCAACCAAATATTGGTTACAGGTAAAATAACAAACAACTAAATAGATATTCCAAATATTAATACTAATAATATAATACTAAAATATAGGAGAAGATATACTGGTTGACGGATTTGGGGTATGGTCAAGAAAAATTTATAGACATCTATAGCTCTAAACAATTAGGGAATCATGATACTAGTTTAGGGTCGAGAACAAGGATGATAAAATTTTAAGAAGAAGACATAGTCACATGGGTCGATGACTTAACTATAACTGCATATAATCACTATCATGGCTATGAAAAATATGGCAACTAAGGCGTGACACTTCTATCTCATTAGAGTAACATCCTCTATGTTTATTTCCTCATCAAGATAAAAAAAAAGCAAATTCCTGTAAATAAATTTTTTCATAAATTCCTTCAGTATAAAATCTTTAAATCAAAACAATCATCCACCAATTTCCTTAATCTCTTTAAGATCGTCGCATATAATCATAATTATAACTTTAAAATACCCAACCAATCCTTTTATCATCACACCAACTCCCTTTTATTTTCCCCATTTTTTTCCTCAACTTTAATTCAGTTTACCTAATATAAAAGATTGTAACTCTCTTATGAAAATACTGAAATCAATCACCGAGATAAATATTATCATAATACTAAATTCTTCTTTTTTTTTCCAAAAGAAACTTCAATAAAAATTTATCAATCTAAAAAAAAGATTTAAATCTCAAATTTTTTTTTTCAATCAAAATTTGTTCCATCAAACAAAATTCAATCACAAAAAATACCTCAAATTTCTAAATCGATCCTCGAAATAAACTTTATTATAGTACAAACATCCTTTTCTTTTCTCCTCAAAATTTTTAGATTAAAATTACCCAACTACAAATTTTAAATCACTTTATGAAATGCATCAAATTTCTAAATTCTTCTTAAATAAACCCTTTTTTTCATCAAGGTCAAAATATTCAATCTTTAAAGAAATATAAATCTCATAGGCAACTCTTAACTATTTCTATTTACAATCATCTATCCTCAAATTTAAAAAAAAATTTATTCTTCTATTTTGGAAACCAACATAAATCATCAACCAATTTAAATCTCATGTAGCAATGTGAATATTTAAATTTTTAATCATCAAGTTGATTTTATATCCTCTCTAACCAATCATAGAATTTTTTTTTTAAAAACTCAAATCAAAACTTTAAATCATCCTCTCAAATCGATCATCGAGTTTATTTTATTAATCAACTTCTAACAGTCTTTCCCATATGAGTATAAGTAATCTTTCTCACTATCATTCGAAATTGATATATCATTACTACTCAACTTTGAATTAACTAATCATTCATGCAAAAATTATATCTTTCAAAAATATGGTGTTCATCAACCTGCAATATTTAGTACTTTCCAAGAATTCAATTATAGACTCAACCGCATAATTAGCTGCCAAGGTAACCCATCTAGCCATATAGTTAACTCAAGAGTGTATATAGTATAGCATCTTCCAAACCTCTATCAATCATGACAAGCAAGGGGTACGGTAGATTAGATCGAGAAGGATATAATTACAAGGAAGTCAAAGAGTCAGAAGATATAAATCAAAGAAGAGATCAAGTATTTCGAGGAGTTTGAAATGAGTCGAAATCAAACGAGATCAAAGGATAAAAATAATCAATTGTGGATGAGACACAATAGTCCTAATCCTATACGCAGGCTTGCTTGGTACGGTAAAGTAACCAAACAATATTTTCTCGACCTGCATGGGCCACCACTAAAATATGTCACGCCCTGGTTCCAAATTATGTGGGACCAGGAACACGTGGCGTGCCAGCTGTACGATCAAGTATAGAAAAACCCCAATTTAATGGACTATACACGATTGTAGTACGCTAAGTAACAACTAAATAACAATACAGGCAGGTAAATACTAATCTCATCCACAGGAAAAATCACAGAATAAAGCTGGAAGGAATGAAAATAACTCTGAATCAAACTACAAGTCATGACTAGTGGAAAATAATCTACCAGTAAATGTATGAAAGAACTACTAAAAGAGTACAACTGAACCAGAAAAGAAATAGATAGCCACTAGCAGAAATCACCTAAGAACTCAAGAAACTCACGAGGCTCAACATTGAAGTCCTCGTCAGCAAAAGTCTCCAATCTCCGTAGTCCGTCGGTACCTATGCTCGTCCCAATCTGGAAAAGGTGCCAGGTCCTCAGAGGGACGTAACAAGTACACAAGAAATTGACATGCATGATAGTACAGGGAAGTATATAAATAACTAGAACAAAATGTAACATAACATCTCCCCAACCAAACAAGGACAGGATATATCATGCGACATAAGACAGGTAAACTAACCATCTATGTGTAATGCACTCGAGACATCTCTAATGGTGCATGAGGGAGGGAGAAGAAGAAGAAACTGCCACCAAGCGTTCTACGGTTTGAGAAACGAGGGGCTACGAGCATCCAGCGTCCATTGGAAACAAAATTCTCATACACCACTAGTAGACTCTCCCCACCCAATGTATATCTGTACCGTATACGCGGTAAAAATAATATGTAAGACATCATAGTATATATAAGTAGACCTGTACCAACCACTAGACCAGACGCGAACTCACGTGCCAATGATCAGTCGACACACAAATCCATGCACTCAACTCACTCATATAGTGATCGTGTATGATACGGTGTCCGGCTAGAAGGTACCACATATCTTCACAATACACGGGATAAGTCCACTACTATGAGACGCGTGCACACAACTGAGAAGTAACTAGGTAATATAAACTAACTGCAAAAATATACAATCAAGCAAGGTGTACTTGCCTGTGTCCAGCAACTGAGTATCCGGGTCCGATGTAGAGTCCGAGTTCCGAGAAGCAAATAATCCTAAACAAGCATGATTTATAATTAATCACTATTTAACAATTTACTAAATTGATTAATTGCTAATTAACCAACAAACATTAGTATTTTATTAAAACTAGCTAACTAGTACCAATAATTATGAATAATACTTATACAATAATAAGTATGTAAATATACTTATTATCATACATTTATATTATGTAATTAATAATACAACATGATATTTAGTAATTAATTAATTAATTATAATCAATTAACTACTCAATTTAATACACACGTGCATACACAATTCCTAATAATACTAACAAAAATGGTAGAAGTCCTTAAAAATCATTTCTAGTCTATTATAATAATAAACTAAATAATACCAGAATAATAAATATATATTATTTTTTTTACAGAAATGAATTTATTACCATTAAAACTATTTATTAAATAAATAGTTAAATAATACATAATAATTCGAAATAAATCTTGAAAATTCACTATAAAACTTAAATTTAACCATTAAATCTAAATTCACTATTCTACACAATAATAACACATAATTAGTAATTATTTAAATTAATAAATAATTATTAAATAATTTAATAAATAATTCTAAAATAATTCTAAAAATTACTTTTAAATCCTAAAAATTAGTAATATATATAAATACCTAAAATAATTTCCAAAATAGTTTAATTATCTATTTACAACAGAAATCTTAACATTTACCCATTTACAAATAATTATATAATTAATATCGATTAATTATATAATATACTTAGTAATCAAAATTACCCTTCTAAAATCTAAATAAATATAAATAAATATAATTAAATATTAGAAATATTTTTATACAGTAAAGTATATTTTTACAAACATTTTCTATATAATATATATTATTTAATTAACAACCAATTAAATAATATAAATTAAAAAACGGTAATTGGAATTAATTTAAAATCTAAAGTTCTCGGTTTTTAATATAAAATAATTACAAATAAAATTCTATAATTCCTGGAAAAATTGTTATAAAATACTACATAAATTTTACAAACTTTTTTCTCAATAAGGTTTTATTTAATTAATAATAAAATTATTAATTAACGATTAAAACAGTAATACAAACAATTAATTAACCGCGTATAAAATTTATAAGTAAATAGTAATAAATACTAATAAATAATATTAATTCACACGAAAATTAATGTAGATCCTATACTTAATTACTAATGATCCCCTTTCAATTAGATCTAATTAATTACCAATAATTAGGCAATAATTAACACTAAAAAAAACTGAATTAATTGGATTAAAAACCCTAAAACTAGGATTACAGTAAAAATAAGATTTCCCACGTGGAAGAGCCACGGGGTCGCTCGGGGGGGTTACTTGCCCGCCGCAGGAGGTCGGGGTCGGCCTCCAGGCGCGGTGGCGCTGCCGGGGGTCGCCGGGATCGGCCGGCTCTGCTGCTCACAACGGCAACCGCAGTCCCGTCCGGCCTTGTGCTCCTCCGTACGTCGGCGAGGAGTCTCGGGTTGAGGGAGGAGGTAGGCGAGGTGAAGGTGAGGTCAGGGGGGCGGCTTGGAGACAAAGCTCTAGGGTTAGTGTTAAGAGGAACTTGGTTAAAGAAGGCTCTATATATATATATATATATATATATATATATATATATATATATATATATATATATATATATAGAATATATATCTAAATCTAATAAAACATCTATAAGCAATTCTTAAGACAAATAATAGAATTTAATAATAAAACCTAATAGGGATATCCAATTTAATAAAATAATAATAATAGACCATGGCAATAATAAAAATATAATAATAGTGATAAACCATAAATAAAAGGTAATAAATAATTATAAACTTGCTATTAATTATAATAATATGACAATAACTAAGGATTATAAATAATAATAGAGCCAATATTTATAAGGATAAAATTTGACTAGCACTAATAAAAGTAACCCTGATGATCTTGCCAACAATATTGTCAGATAGAAAATAGCATCATCTTGCATCTATATATATATACAATATAAATTAAACCCTGATTAGAAATAATTAATTAATTATTTAATTAAAATAAATTAACATGCTATTCTTCAAATAAAAAAATAATTTTAATATTTTCCTAAAAATTCAGGGGGTTTACATCGTGAATTAGTTTACCATCTCCTGTCCTAGTTTGGTTGGGGGAAGATGGTACGCTAGTTCAATAGGTGTGTATTGGACCATGTTATAATTCAATTGACTTTTTTATTTGTGCAATTTATATTCAGTTAAATTGGCATGATATTATGTGTCTTGTTACGTCGCTCTGAGGACCTTGTTATCTTGCCAGGTGTATGCTCTTATCTTTCGCAGGTGTTCTAGCCGTAGCCATGGTCGTCTCCATTTCTTTTAGGATGATTGCACTTTGATCGTCTTCGCTTCGCTCGCCAAACTCTTTCCTTTGTTATGTATTTCTTTTCATAGTTGGTAGTGGATTTGTCTCCACCCAAATACATGTACCAAATAATAATTTCATAGTTGATTATATGATATCTTTTATTCTTTCATTTTGTGGATGAGATTTGTTAGTTGTGGTTTACTGCATTACATCTTATGTATCCATACGATACCCATGTACTTCGTATGTATACAGCTGACATATCGACGTTTCTAGTCCAACCTATTTTAGGACTGGGGCGTTACATTCTGTTTTTACGGTTCTTCAAGTAGGCAAAAGCAACACAAGAGATGTTCTTTTGAAGGTATGGCCTCTTGGAGAATGGGCCTGGGACGTCCGCAATATGGAGAAGAGAAGATCACCATTTGTAGATGTTTTAGCATGCTATATTTGCCCTCCTCCGTGTAGCTTCTCGAAGGTTCAACAGCCTTGTTTGCTTCTCAGCAGTAAAATATGACCTCTTTCAAGGGTCACAAAACTGCTTTTCGACGAAAGAGTGGGGTTGCCCAGCTGCCCAAACGATGTGTTGCTGATGAGTAGAAAATTTTACCTTCTTTTGGACATCAATGTAATCTTTTACTTCTTATCCATATGAAAAGATGAAGAACCTTTTGTTTTGCTCATGAGATGTAGTCCTGTGAATGTAACTGATTTTGAATAAACAGAATATATTCGCTCAACTCTTTGCTTATGATCTGTGGTACTTTGTATTAGAGAGCCAATAATACAGCATTCGTGTAAAGAGTATCCTGCTGGGGAACCCCCCCTCTCTCCTTTTTTTGTTTGGACATACTGCCCCTTTGTGCATCCGAAAATGCGAGCAAAATAGATTGAAATGATACTTTCGTGGACCTATTACCCTTTGACACACCGGTGGTACGGGTAATAGATTTGAAACAAAATCCAACAGAGGTAACATGGTCGTGATAGATTTTGTGATCTTGACACCATGTCTTTTATCCCGGATTGGGTATAGGTGTCGCGTCGGAAGACAATCAGTATCAGAGGTAATATAGACGTGACACATGATAATCAGGAGTGGTTTTTGGTGGAATAGATTTTCTTGTCAAGTTTGGCTTTTTGTCAGGCATTCCTTCCTGAAGTGGAGGAAACTTTCCAAGCCTCTTCTCCGACGACCTCCACCGAAGATGAGGAGATGGCCCAGGAAGTTATCAAAGCTTTCTACTCTGTTTTGAAAGTGAAGCTTCCTGGAGTTCTGAATCGAAATGCTGCCTTCGGCCCTGTAAAGGCTGTTGTAGGGTGCCAAGTGGCGGCCCCTCGAGAGCATTGCCGGCTATAAAGAGCGGGCTAATACTCTTAGGAAAGTTCTGAATGACCTGGAGGGTCAGGTGGCCAGGTTCTGGGATGCCAAGTAGTGGAGCCCGACGTCAATGTTCCGTGCAGAGGACGACGCTTTTATGACGGCTCATGCGGAGAAGAAGGCTACCTTCCAGGCAAAAAAGGACGCCATCGTTCAGGAGATTGGCGAGCTGGCTGACCAGTATGGCCAGTTTAATGCTGCAAGTGAGGCACGTGCTGCCTCGAAGAACTGACTGGCTATGCAAATCACTGAGAAGTACAATCATATTGTACAGATCAAGAATGAGATCGCCCAGCTGGAAGCTGACTTGAGGGCGGCAAAATCTGAACAAATGGATTATCTGTCCCAAGCTTCCATGACTGCCACCACTTCTGCCCGTTTAGAAGAACAGCTGGCGAAGTTGGAGGGGGAGCATCAGAGTCTGATCCTCTTTGAAGATGAAGCCGCTCGTCAATAACAGGCACGACGTCGAGCTACTGCGATGTCTGAGGCCGAGATTGCAGCTCTTAGGGACAGCATCAATCGCCTGTGTATCCTATAGATTTTCGTAACTTTTTTTGGCCATCACGGCTCTTATACCTTTTTCTGTCTTTTGGTAGACGTTTAAGTACAAAATAAAGAATCTTTTCAGAAGTGAATGTGGTTTTGTAAAATATCAAAGCTAAAGGTAATGTGGACGTAGTAAGGATATTTCTGGTGGATATTCCGCTGGAGAATTGTAATATGGACCTATTATCCATTTTATATTCGAGTAATTCGAATATAGATAATAAGTTGAACGAAGTTGCTAGTAGAGGTAATATGGACATAATAGCAGAGGATGTTCTATATCTGACCAGAGGTAATATGGACGTGGAAAGATATATAGCATTAGGGGGGAGTAGATAATTCAGAGGTAATAGGGACGTGATTATCCTTGATGAATGCTTTGCTCAGAGGTTATATGGACGTGGCAAAATATTTAATCATTCCACTGGGAAAATAATTATCAGAAAACAATTCAGAGATAATAGGGACGTGACTTGTTTTTGTCAAACCGAGTTTGGACAGAGTCAAAAACGGAAATGATTCTACTGGAAAATATTTAGAGGACCTATTATCCAGGGCGTATTCAAGACTCTTGAAATACGGATAATAGTTAGATAGTTTCTCGAATTATATATACATTGTATTGTACATTTACATGACTGAGGTTATACATAGTATTTTTTCAGGAACTTGCCGTTGATAGGCATCATGAGCAAGTCACCATCAGGCTTGGTTAGCCGGTATGCACCGTTAGAATACACCGATTCTATGACGAAAGGACCATCCCATTTATGCTAGAATTTTCTTTTTGTTTTGTGCGTCATGACCATTGGTCTTCTTACTGCTAAGATCAGATCACTGACTCTGAAGATTCTTTTCTTCACCTTTTTGTTGAAAGCTCTGGAAAGACGTGCTTGGTATAGCTCAATGCGCTGCTGAGCTAACAAGCATTTTTCGTCTAGCGCTTCGAGCCCCTGGAGTCGCAGACGGTAGCTTTCCTCAGTAGTCAGCTTGCTGGCTAGGGCTACTCGAAGAGAAGGAATCTTGATTTTTAGGGAAAGAACTACTTCGCACCCATAAACCAGAGAGAATAGCGTACTGTCTGTTGGAGTTCGGACTGTTGTACGATAGGCCCATAGACATTCACCAAGCTTCTCATTCCAATAGCACTTGTTTGAAGACACAAACTTCTTAAGAAGTTTTATGATGGTTTTGTTGAAGGCTTCTGCTAGCCTGTTAGCTGCTGGATTGTAGGCAGTAGAGGCTATATTCTGGATTCGATTCCTATCGCAGAACCGATATAATGCATGACTTACAAACTGTAGACTATTATCATGGATGATCCTGCGAGGTAGGCCAAAGCGGTAGATGACGTGATGTTTGATGAAACTGATCACGTTTGACGCCTTCACTTCGGTGAGCGGTATAGCTTTCGTCCATTTGGAGAAGTAATCGGTTATAGCTAGAATGAATCGATGTTCTTTGGAGGATGGTGGGCTGATTGGTCCTATGACGTCCATGCCCCAGGCTTCAAATGGCCAAGATGCTACAGTCGGGTGTAGAAACTCCGAAGGTTGATGAATGAAATCGACATGGAACTGACAAGCTCTACACTTCTTTGCATATTCAACAGCATCTGCTATCATTATGGGCCAGTAATAACCCATTCGTTTGAGGCGATCCTGTAATTTGGGGCCTAGTTGATGTGCACCATAAACTCTATCGTGAGCCTCCTAAAGTGCATGTTTGGCTTCTGTGTCTGATAAGCATCGTAACAGTAGCCCATCGTAAGAGCGTCGGTACAGCATCTTGGTAGCTGTGTCATAGTAAAATCTGAGGGATCGCCTTTGGATGGATATTGCTTCCTTCGGGTCCTCGGGGGGGATTCCATAGACAGCGTAGTCTATGAAAGAAAATCTCCAGTCTTTGACATCGACGTTTGTTTTCGCTGCGTAACTGTGATATATATGTAAGGCATTATTCACACAGAATAGTTCTTGACCAGACACTGTGATCGACTGTTGGGTATTGGTAGGAACGGTCAAGGAGGCAGCGAGGCCGGCTAGAGCATATGCTTCTATATTCTGTAGTCGAGGCACGTGCTCGATGAAGAATCCAGCAAAAGTAGACGCCAACTCGATTGTTGCTCTGTAGTAGGGGATGAGATCTTCATGGCAAACTTCATAATCCCCTCGGACCTGACTAACTATTAGCTCGGAATCGTCGTAAGCTTCTAGATAGTCAACTCCCAGTTGTTTTGCCAGTTGTAGGCCGATTAATAGAGTATTACATTCGACCACATTGTTCGTGCATGGTTCCACGAGAGAATATGTACGGTGTATAACCAGATGCTCAGGTGACACGAGCACGACACCTACTCCAGCCACGATATTTCTTTTAGATCCTGTTCTTGATGCGCTGTCAAAGAACATTCGCCAAATGGGGATTTCTTCAATTGCAGTATTAGACTCAACCACTTCGTCAGAGATTTCGTCGTAGAGTTTGGATGATTCTTGCACCGGATGAGCTGCTAGGAAATCAACTAATGCTTGGCCTTTTACTGCCTTCTGAGAAACGAAGATTATATCGTATGGAGTCAACAGCATTGCCCATGTAGCTAAACAGGAATTAAGAGAGCCCGGTTTAGTCATGAGTATTCTGAACGGGTTGACTTTAGATATAATGTGGATAGTCTACCCAGACATATAGTGGCGTGTCTTCTGGATGGCAAATACTAGTGCAAGGCATTCCTTCTCCACCGGTGTGTATCTGCGTTCGGCACCCACCATTGTGCAGCTGAGGTAGTAGATTGCCTGTTCATGGCCGTCTTCATTCTTTTGAGCTAATAGGGCACCAAGAGAATGGTCCATAGCATGGACATATAGTAAGAAGGGCTTCCCCATTATTGGAGCTACCAATATTGGAGGACTTGTAAGGTATGCCTTGATGTCGTCAAATGCACGTTGACATTGTTCAGTCCAGTCGAAAGATACGCCTTTCTTTATGAGCTGAGTGAATGGTTGACACCTTCCAGAGAGGTTCAAAATGAATCATCTGATGTAGGCTAGCCTTCCTTGTAGTCCGCGTAGCTCTTTGAGGTTTCTTGGAGGATGTATATCGAGGATAGCCTTACTTTCTCCGGGTCCAGATGTATACCTTTTGAAGTGATGACAAAACCAAGAAACTTGTTGCTGGAGACTCCCAGAAAAGACTTGGTCGGATTCATCTTGAGTTGGTGTGCACGCATTAGTTCGAACACCGTTCTCAAGTCTTGGAGGTGGTTGCCCTTGAGATAACTTTTAACTGTGATATCGTCTATGTAGCACACCGCAGTTTTGAGCAAATGATCACGAAAAATTGTGTTCATGGCTCGCTGGTATGTCGCCCCTGCATTCTTCAATCCGAAGGGCATTACCATATAGAGTATACCTCCAACGGTGTTCGAAAAGATGTGTGCTTCTCAGCGTCGGGGAACATCTTGATCTGGTTGTAGCCTGAGAATCCATCCATAAAGGACATCCGCTCGAAGCCGCAAGTATTGTCGATCATTACATCGGTGATCGGTAGAGGAAACTCGTCCTTTGGGCATGCAGAGTTTAAATCACGGTAGTCGATACAGACTCGAACTTTGCTGTTCATTTTTATGACTGGGATGATGTTGGCAACCCAGTCTGGGTGTTGTTCTTCACGAATGAATCCACTGGTAATGAGCTTCTTGACTTCATTCTCGATGGCCTCCATAACATCTGGACGGAATTGTCGTTGTTGCTGCTTCACTAGCTTAGCTTTGGACGAAATATTCAGGCGGTGCATGGAGACTTTAGGGTCCAAGCGTGGCATGTCTTCATAGCTCCATGCGAAGACGTCGATGTATTCTCTTATAAGCTGTATAAGAGATTGGCGTTCGTTGTCAGATAGACTTTTGTCGATGAAGATTGGTTTGAAAGATGCTTCATCTCCTAGATTGACTTGGATAACTTCGTCTTCGGTAGGTGGTTCACGTTGTTCGAAGTACAGCTCCCACCTAGTATCCATCTTTTGAGCCATTGTTCAAGCTCGATTGATTGGTTATCATCTGTAATTTGGTCAACCGAAACCATGTTTACAGATAGAGTTGTCTTGAGTATGTCGCCAATACTGGAGTCTGAGTCCCAGAGAGAGAAATCAGAAGAATGAGAACAACGATCTGCTTCATCATCTGATCTTTCAGGAGTTGTTGGAGGAGTGACATAATCCAAACCAACACTGCTTCATTGATAGTAGTTCTCGGGTTTGCCGGGAGGAGCAAAGTGTCGTATTGGCAACCTTCATCCTCGGCCGTAATTTAGCCCTTTGTCCCTTTTGATGTCATATCCCATATTCTGGATGATATTCTTGGCCTGCCAACTATACCGAAAAAGTTGCATTTTTCCAGAGTCATAGTCAGCTTCTGTGTTGTGCTTGGGAGAAGTAGAGTCTGGAACGAACTTTCTCTCGCCAATTATACGACCGAAGATGATTAGTTCTTCCTTTTTCTGGCTGGAACGATGAAGTAGAGGATATCTTCAGGGTAGTCTTTTTTTTGCAGGTGAGGCATTGTGACCACATGCAGAGGTGTGGTCCTATGTCGTTCTCTAGAGCGTATATCGTATCTATGTAGTGGTTTACAGATTGATAGACATCGAAGTAATTCAACGATAAACCTTTACTAAAGAAATATGCAAGTTCTTCTTCAGGGATAACATCATCCGCTAAAGATACATTATTATGAGTATTGATATAATCATTGAGAGGGTCGTTATCTGGAAGAGGAGCCACAGTCTTGGCCGAGTTCACCACGTAGGGCAATTCTTCAGGATTGGGAGGACGGGCATCAATAGGTTCCTTCCGGGGTGTCTTGTAGAGAGTGATGGTCAGTGGCTTGACCTTGTCAGGGTTCTTCTTTTTTACCCAGATTGTGGAGTACTTTTTGGAGTAGCACGTCCTTTGAATCAGATAATCAGGGGACCATCATTGGAGGATGGACTTGCTTCAGCTTTATTGTCAGCTTCGTTGCCGTCATCCTTGGGGGCTGAGATTGGTAAAGTACCAAATCCCCATAGTAAGCTTCGATGCCCTTAAAAGGATCGACATCAGCAAACTTTGTCTTGACGACACTGTCGCTATTGACGTACTTGAAGCACTGGTGAAGTGTGGAAGGAACGATCATGTTTTCGTGTATCCATCGACGTCCCGACAAGACATTGTAGGATACATTGGCATCGATCACATAGCAGGAAACCTCTGTTCGGAGATCACTGATCTGGCATTTGAGATGGATCTTGCCCAGCGGATGGCTTCGATCTGCATTGAAAACCATGATAGTTGTATTTGTTGCAGATAGCTTGTGCAGAGGGATTCCCAAAAATTGAAGCAAACTTCTAGGAATGATGCTGAGGGAGGATCCTGGATCGATGTTGTGACTCCCTTAACCGATTTTGGTAAAATTTTGGAGATGTTCCTAATTTCTTTTAGGTTTAGTATTGTTTTCTTGTGAAAAATCTAATTTTGTTGGAGAGTTGTTTAACTAATATATCTTTATATTTTCTGATGCTATCTAGAAATGATATTTTTATAGTCAAGTTGTAGATATGGCAGAATTCTGCATATTTATTATTATTTAAAATTGATAAGTTTTACTGACAGGGAGCATATCTTGTAATTGCTAGAAAGATTATAATTAACTATTTTCCATAATTACCTATTAATCTTTAATTAAGAAGAAAAACTATGTTGACTGGCAGTTGGCAGGAAGTTGATAACTAATTTTTAGTGAATTGATTAATTAATAAGTTATTGTTATTTAGCTAAACTATTAATTATGGGAATAATTGCTTTTAGTTATTAGTAACTACTGATTGTAAATTAATTAACTGCAATTAGTTAGAGAATAACAAATTCTGTTAGTTGGTTATGGATCTGTTACTAATTCTAATCCCTGCCCCCAGATCTATGGGTATTTACCTACACTGCCACTGTCCACTACAGTAGAGACACCCACATATTTTATTATAAATATTACACATTTTTCAATATTCTGACACATCACATTATCACTGACACCACAGCAGTTTCTCTCTCTACTTTTTCTCTCTCCACTATTTTCTTTCTCGTGGTCGATCCGGCCGAGCTCTGCCGCTCGCCACCAGTCGTTGCCGTCATCAACCAACGCCTCGATTGGCGAGCCTTCTTCTTGAAGACCGTACCATCTTTTTGTTCCTGTGCTGCTCCTCGTGAACAGTACCGGCTCTCTGAGAGCCATACCGGAGCCGCTGTTCGCCTTCTCGAAATTGTTCAGATCAAGATCAGTTCTCACCTCGCCGGCCACCATAGCTCGAGCGGAGCCACCAGGGACGGCTGGGAATAACCCTACCTCGAAGAAGTCACCGCCATCGAATCAAGCTGTGCCTAGCCGCCTGGGCGCCAACCCGGGGCCGCCACTTGAAGCCTGCTGAACAATCGATGCCTCGATCGAGACCCCGACGCGAGCTGTCAAGTGTGGCCGCGAGACCGCCAGATCTACCTCGCCGTCGATCGTCGTGTTAGAGTAAGCCTCGATCTTCCATTCCTCCCCCTTGTTTTTCTTCTGTGGAATTTTTTTAGGGTATTTTGTAGGGTTTCTTGGTGAGAGGGAGTGAGGAGATGTTAGAAAAGAGAAAGCTAGAGCCTAAGGTTCTTGAGGAAGGGATGAACGGTGAAGGTGGAGGTGAACTTTAGGGCTAGGGTTTATTTTTGGTTGGGGAAGATGGAACCTAGGGTTTCCTCTCACTTGTGAGAGGAAGAAGATGAATAGGTCCTACAGTGTCGGCTGAGGAAATAGAATGGGAGGAGAGAGAAGAGTATAGGTTAATGTGGGGTTTTGATGTAAACTATGGGCCGGTTTGGCTCCCAAGCTTTGTACTGACTCGAATTGAGAGAATGGGGCTTTGATAGGACGGTTGGAAAAATATGTAATGATTTTAGTTAGCAGCTAGTGGATTGGATTGTTGAGAAGGGAGAAAGGTCAGGTGGCAGGGTCTGACTCCTTAAATTACCCTTCAAAATTTGTAGAGCCAACTTAGGGGTCTTTGCCCTTTAAAATTTAGAGCAGGATAATAGGTGTGGCAAATAATTTAATGTAAATTTGTTTAATAGCATATTAGCAGAAGCATGGGCGGGGTCTGGAAAGTTGGATCATGGGCTGTAGGTAAATAATTTGGGTTGATAATAAGAGGGAATGAGAAATTCTGAGAACAACAGTTGATTGGGTTCATTTATTTGAGAGTATGGGTTGTCTGGATTGAATGGATATGCTGGGTCTGGAGTTGTGCTAGCTCTAGACTGTTCTTAGTTATGGTTTATTGAGTAGCTATAGTAAATTATTATTTCAAAATATGTTTTAGCTAATGATAATTTTAAAAGTAAAATATGTTCTAAAATGTTTTATTATCTAAAAAGATGTTGCTAATTAATTGTATAATTCTAGTAGGTCTTGGACTAAATATTTCTTAAATAATATGTTTTAGTATTTTTCTTGCTAAATAATTCTAGAATATCAAATATTCCTATTTGTAAAAGATTATTTAGTTATTATTTTAGTAAAATGTTTCTAATATTTTTCTAAAAACATAAAAATATATTTTTATTGATAATTATGGTGAGTAAAATATAAAGTATTTATATATTCTAAAACATTGTTAGCTAATTGATATTATAGATAATAACCAAATTATACACATTACCAGGTGATCATACATTCATGACTTCCTACGCTCGTGCTTCCAAGGCGAGGCAAGTATACCGACTCGAACCCTTTACTATGTATTTCTATCTTGCTTCATGTTCTCATATTGACATGTCATACACACGATTGTTCATTGTTCATTGTTCACTGTTCATCGTTCATTGTTCATTGTTCACTGTTCATCGTTCATTGTTCATTGTTCAGTGTTCTTTACTTGTACATTGGGGTGGGAAAATACTACAGATATGTGACCACTCCTAGTTTAGCTAGGCATTGACTAATAGCTTAGGTCTCACATCGTGCACGTGGGACTCTAAGCCGTACCATTATTCATGTGCTCATTGTTCATTGTTTACCCAGCCGGTCACATACACTGATAGTTATTTCACTTACATGTTACATTGATAGTCTTGTTCATTATTTCTGGATTTGGTACTATAGTTCATTATTATTCATGTACCACAGTTTCATATTCCTGTCTTGTACCATAGTTCATATTGTGATTCTTTTCCATGCATTTCAATTTACATTATTTTGTGCTTCTTGTTGGGGTTGTACTTTGCTCCTTTTCTGACAGGATACGTTGCAGGTAAGCTTAAGGCCACATGGAGCATGTGATTGTACTGGATATTGTAGCTTTTATTTTATTTATTTTTCTGGAGATTCTATTTTGGATATTCATTATTGTATCTTTATTTTATTTGACCGGATTTGTCTCCGGCTAATTTTGTACTAAAATGACTTGATGGATATTGGTGATCATTTTGGGAACGTTATAAAAGCTGTGTTTGTTTACATTACATTGTGACTTGAAGTTTTCCTTAGTATTGTACAGCTTACTTCGTCGTGTCCATCGATGAAGGCTGGGCGTGTCCGACTCATATCCGCTTATTCGGGAGCGGATCGTGACATATTTTTAGTGGTAGCCCATTCAGGTCTATCCTAATGACACTTAGGCAATAAAGTGTTATTGGGGGACCAACGAAGCTAAGAAAAACTCATCACAGCATAAGATTCACGAGAAATAGTTATGGGTATGGTTTTACTAAATTTGCTTATTATCTTATAGTTAGGCCCATCTAATCAATTTCCTGTTTTGCAGGGTGGTTTACACACGCAACACTGAGATTATCAATTTCTTGCACTTGAAACTTTTGAGGTTATTTTCTATATATATTTTGCTAGTATAACTGGTTGATTACTAATATTTGATCTGTCTTTAGATTTACTCTTAGCACATAAAATTTTTCTAAATTTTCTTATTGATATTTAAGACTTTGTTTTCAATTCAAGATATTATTTCCTATTGAGATTGTTTTGTAGTTACTTTGTCTTATTGTTGTTTCATATCAAACTTATTTCTTAAAGAACAGATACTTACATCATTTTTCGTCATGATTATGACTTTTAGAACTTATTTGAATTTTCATAAACTCCTTGAAATTTCTAAGGACAAAAGTTGAAAGGGTATTCGACGACCTACTATGGCGTGGCAGATGCGCATTGCAGTCATTTATCTGGATTACGGAGACCACGAGTTCACTGCAGCCAGTTGCGCACTGGCGAGGCATGAGCTCTAAATCAAAATAATTTCATGTATTCATAGGTTCTCGGATATTATTGATGCTATGTCCTAAAAATCATAAACTTTTGATTTCTTGAGTTGTTTCGATAACATAGATAAAGTCGATAGAAATATTCGGTAATTTATCATTATTTGAGTCATTGAGCCAAAAGGTTCACTGCAGTCAGATGTATACTACACTGGTGGGGCAGGAACTCTAGGCAAAGTGATTTCGGATATGTATGGTTTCAGATACTATTGATACTATATTCGTGTTATATACCATATTGATCTCTTATCACCATTTGGCAAGCTTATCGAAATCATCTTGATATTGATCTTATGTTAACCTCTGCAAATTGATTTCATCTTCTCTTGATTTATCTTGGAAATTTATCCTTTCCTTAATATTTGTTGGTCTAATTTCTTTTATGGTTTAATTTAGCGTATTGCACGAATTTTGTTAAATGGTTCCATATCTTGATATCTAACCTTAAAAATTTATTGTTTTGTATCTAATCGTATCATTTCTATAGTTATCGTATTTTAGCATTTATTAAGCTTAGATAATTTTGATCATGCTAAAAAAACAGATTTATGCTAAGTATGAATTATAGTTAAGTCCAAATTTTTAAAATCTTTTACTTTATTCTTAGTCGTAATATCTTTCTAGCTGTCGTACTGATGATTTTAATAGTTATGTTTACATCAAGCATAATTAATTTTTAATCATATCGTGTTTAAATTATTTAAAATTTTGGTCTTAGTCATGCTAGTTATGCCTAAAAGATTTTATTAGATTTAGATCATAATTTTAATTTTATAAATGTTATTTAAGTTCTATTGTGAGTATGGGTAAATTTGATTTCCTCATATTTAGATCTCATCATGTCTAGGTAAGAAATTTTTTTTTCTTTGATCTTTTAGGAAATCATGATTTTACTAGTTGTATTAATTTGGATGCTACGTGTAAATTTATTTTAACCATTTTCGTATTGGATTATCTTTATTTGTACCTATCATGCCACTTAAAATTTCGAGGACAAAATTTTTGTAAGGGGTAGATTTGTGAATCCCTTAACCGATTTTGGTAAAATTTTGGAAATGTTCCTAATTTCTTTTAGGTTTAGTATTGTTTTCTTGTGAAAAATCTAATTTTGTTGGAGAGTTGTTTAACTAATATATCTTTATATTTTTCGATACTATCTAGAAATGATATTTTTATAGTCAAGTTATAGGTATGGCAGAATTCTGCATATTTATTATTAGTTAAAAATTAATAAGTTTTAGTGACAGGGAGCATATCTTGTAATTGCTAGAAAGGATTATAATTAACTATTTTCCATAATTACCTATTAATCTTTAATTAAGAAGAAAAACTATGTTGACTGGCACTTGGCAGAAAGTTGTTAACTAATTTTTAGTGAATTAATTAATTAATTAATTAGTTATTGTTATTTAGCTAAACTATTAATTATGGTCATAATTGCTTTTTGTTATTAGTAACTACTGATAGTTAATTAATTAGCTGCAATTAGTTAGAGAATAACAAATTTTGTTAGTTAGTTATGGATCTGTTACTAATTCTAATCCCTGCCCCCAGATCTATGGGTATTTACCTACACTGCCACTGTCCACTACAGTGGAGACACCCACATATTTTGTTATAAATATTATACGTTTTCAAAATTCTGAAACATCACATCATCACTGACACCATAATAGTTTCTCTTTCTACTTTTTATCTCTCCAATATTTTCTCTCTCCTGGTCGATCCCGGCCGAGCTCTGCCGCTCGCCACCAGTCGTCGCCGTCATCAACCAACGCCTCGATTGGCGAGCCATCTTCTTGAAGACCGTACCATCTTCTGGTTCCTGTGCTGCTCCTCATGAACGGCGCCGGCTCTCCGAGAGCCACACCGGAGCAGCCGTTCGCCTTCCCGAAATTCCTCAGATCAAGAAGAAGTCACCAGGGACGGCTGGGAATAGCCCTGCCTCGAAGAAGTCACCGCTACCGAATTAAGCCGTGCCTAGCCGCCTGGACGCCAACCCGGGGTCGCCACTTGAAGCCTGCTGAACAACCGACGCCTCGATCGAGACCCCGACGCGAGTTGTCGACCGTAGCCGCGAGACAGCCGGATCTGCCTCGCCGTCGATCGTCGTGTCAGAGTAAGCCTCGATCTTCCGTTCCTCCGCCTTGTTCTTCTTCTGTGGAATTTTTCTAGAGTATTTGTGGGGTTTCTTGGTGAGAGGGAGTGAGGAGATGTTAGAAAAGAGAAAGCTAGAGCCTAGGGTTCTTGAGGAAGGGATGAACGGTGAAGGTGGAGGTGAGCTTTAGGGCTACGGTTTATTTTCGGTTGGGGAAGATGGCACCTAGGGTTTTCTCTCACTGGTGAGAGGAAGAAGATGAATAGGTCCTACATTGTCGGCTGAGGAAATAGAATGGGAGGAGAGAGAAGAGTATAGGTTAATATGGGGTTTTGATGTAAACTATGCACCGGTTTGGCTCCCAAGCTTTGGACTGACTCGGATTGAGAGAATGGGCTTTGATTAGACGGTTGGAAAAATATGTAGTAATTTTAGTTAGCAGCTGGTGGATTGGATTGTTGAGAGGGGAGAAAGGTCAGGTGGCAGGTTTGATTCCTTAAATGACCCTTCAAAATTTGTAGAGCCAACTTAGGTGGCTTTGCCCTTTAAAATTTAGAACGGGATGATAGGTGTGGCAAATAATTTAATATAAATTTATTTAACAGCAGATTGGCAGAAGCATGGGCTAGGTCTGGGAAGTTGGATCATGGTCTGTACGTAAAGAATTTGGGTTGATAATAAGAGGGAATGAGAAATTCTGAAAACAACAGTTGATTGGGTTCATTTATTTGAGAGTATGGGTTGTCTGGATTGAAGGGATATGTTGGGTCTGGAGTTGTGCTAGCTCTAGACTGATCTTAGTTATGGATTATTGAGTAGCTATAGTAAATTATTATTTCTAAATATGTTTTAGCTAATGATAATTTAAAAGTAAAATATGTTCTAAAATGTTTTTTATCTAAAAAGATGTTGCTAATTAACTGTATAATTGCTAGTAGGTCTTGGACTAAATATTTCTTAAATAATATGTTTTAGTATTTTTCTTGCTAAATAATTCTAGAATATCAAATATTCCTATTTGTAAAAGATTATTTAGTTATTATTTTAGTAAAATGTTTCTAATATTTTTCTAAAAACATTAAAATATATTTTCATTTATAATTATGGTGAGTAAATTATAAAGTATTTATATATTCTAAAACATTGTTAGCTAATTGATATTATAGATAATAACCAAATTGTACATATTACCAGGTGATCATACTTTCATGATTTCCTACGCTCGTGCTTCCAAGGCGGGGCAAGTACACCGACTCGAACCCTTTACTCTGTATTTATGTCTTGCTTCATATTCTCATATTGACACGTCATACACACGATTGTTCATTGTTCACTGTTCACTGTTCATCGTTCATTGTTCATTGTTCATTGTTCATTGTTCATTGTTCATCGTTCATTGTTTATTGTTCAGTGTTCTTTACTTTTACATTGGGGTGGAGAAATACTACAGATATGTGACCAATCCTACTTTAGCTAGGTATTGACTAATAGCTTAGGTCTCACATTGTGCACGTGGGACTCTAAGTCGTACCATTATTCATGTGCTCATTGTTCATTGTTTACCCAGCCGGTCACATACGCTTATAGTTATTTCACTTGCCTGTTACACTGATAGTCTAGTTCATTATTTCTGGATCTGCTACTATAGTTTATTGTTATTCATGTACCACAGTTTCATATTCCTGTCTTTTACCATAGTTCATATTGTGATTCTTTTCTATGCATTTTAGTTTACATTGTTTAGTGCTTCTTGTCGGGGTTGTACTTTGCTCTTTTCCTGACAGGATACGTTGCAGGTGAGCTTGAGGCCACATGGAGCATGTGATTGTACTGGATATTGCAGCTTTTATTTGACCGGATTTGTCTCCGGCTGATTTTGTACTAGAATGACTTGATGGATATAGGTGATCATTTTGGAAATGTTATAAAAGTTGTGTTTGTTTACATTACATTGTGACTTAAAGTTTTCATTAGTATTGTACAGCTTACTTCGTCGTGTCCATCGACGAAGGCTGGGCGTGTCCGACTCGTATTCGATCATTCGGAAGCGGGTCATGACAGATGGGCATACGGTCCACCTTGATCGCCCCGATATACCCTTATAGTATAGGGGAGTTTTCGGTAAGGACCAACCCTTCATTAATTCATTTTTCTTTTTACTTTTTCACTTTTTGAATGACTTATTTACTTACGACAAAATAGAAATGGCGATTATTTTTTAGTAGCATGTCCTCCTGTGAAAAGGTGATGTTGGGCACCACTTCCATAGTACTGTGGCAGTGGGGACAGGAGACAAGATCTTCAGCGGCGGCTTTGACTTCAGCGAGGTAAGAGTCGGCGTGTAGTAATGCCTCATAAAGCCTTCTGCGTTTCTTTGGAGAGTCGCAATAGATCGAACAAAGACAACCTGGTAGGTGTATTCGCTAGCTGAGCCAGTATTTCAAAGTTGCAGGGCCGATCCATACCCTCGAAAGCTGGTGCCTTCAGAGATTTGTCAAACCACGTCTCCTTCTTCTTGGCTTTGTCTATAGTTGGAGGCTTAGACGGGCCGGCTTCTGAGCTTGTGGGGGTAGCAGGAGCTTGAGGAGGTATTACTTTTTCTTGTGCGGGATCGTATGTCCGAAGATAAGTCTTCCCCGATCGCGTCTTGTCAGATAGAACCTCGTAGAAGGGAGAGGATACCATATGGCACGACTTGTACTTCTTGCCCCTTTTTGCTTTGGGAGGTAACACCCCCTGCGTCACTTCTTGCACAGGCTCCGGATGGACCCACATGATCACACCACAGTCGTGAGTGGCACCAAGGTTGAGTTGCGAGCTGGTGGTAGGTTGACGACTTCCATTATTGCCTTGGGAATCAGAACCACGCCGTCTGGGACCTCTGTGGGAGAAAAGTCACCAAACTGAAGAGAGATCATGTTAGAAGATACGACCTTGTCTTCAGCTTCAAGGTTGGTCACTTGGCTATCGATAAGCTGTTGTATCTTCATTTTTAGGACGATGCAGTCCTTGGTAGAGTGATGCATGTACTGATGATAGAAACAGTACTTGGGATCATTGAGTTGGCTCGTCTCTACAGGACGTCGAGGTGGAGGCAATGTCAGCTTATTACCCTTTGTCAATATGTGAAAGATAGTAATGACATCGTCTTCGTCAAAGGAGAAGGTCTCCTTAGGCTTGTCGGAGGCGCCCTGAGAATTGGAAGCTCCTTTGGATGTGTCAACCTTCAGGACTTCTTTCCCTTTACCCCCACGAACAGGGATAGTTTGGGGATGCTTGCCATTGTCTTCGAATTTGGGTGTTTTCAACCCCAGTAGTTCCAGGTTAGGAATGCCATTCTCAGCAGCATCAGCGACCCCAATAAAAGCGGGCCATCATACTTATGTATACCCAGACAAAGCTTCATTGTAGAAAGAAAATTATGTCGACAAGTATCCATAAGTTTTGAATCTGGTATGCCGAAGGGCATCTTCAGTGTAGCCGCCTGAAGCGTTCGATGAAGGCGATGACAGACTCAGTCCTCCTTTGCTTGGTCTCGATGAGGGTGGACATACTAACATTCATGCCACTCTCGTAAAACCTGTTGAGGAACAACCTCTCCAAGTCTTTGAATGAATTGATACATCCGTTAGGCAGACTGCGGAACCATTCGAAAGCTACCCCCTATAAGGTGCTAAGAAACAGCTTCGACAAGAACGGATCGTCTCTGGGCAAGTGCAGGGTCTGTATGTTGAAGTACGTTATTTACTGATGAGGAGAAGTCAACTCGTGAAATGAATTCAGCGTCAGAGGCTTGTAGTTAGGAGGGCAAGTAGCGTTCTCCCACTCAGGGCGATATGGTTGAGATATCCCCATCTTCTGAAGCTCGTCTTTGTGTGAGATGGTGTCGATACGAGCGATCAGGGAATCAATTGTATCCTGTTGATTGAGCAAGTGTTGGGTCGTTAGCGAAGGACCACCCCCAACATTTACAAGATTTGGAGGAGGCACAACGGAGTGATACTCCTTTTGCAGTGAAGGAGGGTTGTTGCTGTGAGCCGGACTAGCATGGGCCGAGACGTTTTATTGAGGTGGAGGAACAGCCCCAGCAGCTTGAACTGCCATGATACTGGTAAGCATATCAATGATCTTAGCGAATATGTTTCAAGACCCTCTAGCCGTTTGCTGGTCTGATCACTGTCACGTCCCGATTCATAGAGTCATTTATTCATATATTTTATCCATTGGAATCGATCGTCCTCGCTTGGGCGTGATGTCGTACAAGTCTGGTATTGCACTTGTACAAGGCAAAGATGGTACATAATTGATTATCTTTAAATAGGAACACATTGCAGCGGTAGAAGCATATAAATTGAAGTTAATGAGGACAATCTTTCTCATTGAATAGAAATACATCACTTCTTTATAGCAGTGGAGATAAAAGGATACTTGAAGTCGCACAAAGACATATAGAATTTTATTCTCTTTATTGATAATTGAAGAAGAGTAAAAGACTTGTATTGAAGTACAATATTTATAACTAATCTCACTTTACATTGAAAGCTAACTGAACAATGCTATACAGCTTACTTCTGATACTTGGATACATTGGGTTACAACTCGATATATCGACGTTGGCTTACAACTCACTGGTACAACTGATTACAATGTTCCATACATTATGCCCTTTATAAACAGAAGACATCATCTTGTACAAGGAGAGCTTCTGCATGCCCAACAAATCTTCGATGCCGCGGGACCGATCAAGCCAATCTTCGTGGACAGAACATCTCAAGCACGAACACCTGCCCACAAAATGTGGGTTAGCACATCATCAATGTACTGGCGAGCAGAATCCAACCCACTCGCCTAAACCAACACTAACTGGTCAATTTTAGTAAGCATTTAATAGAATGATCTTCCTACTTGGGGCCTAGCATCAGTTTACAGTTCATGGGCAATAATCATAGTGAAGCATGTAAACATATTCTTAGCAACATTCCTATTGACGTTTCATTAAAGCATTCTGGGTGTTATCATGCAAAGTCATCATTAAGGCATCGTTAACATTGAACAGCCTAAACATGTTTTGACAATTCTCACTTCAAGCAACTTAGCATGTATATTATCTTTGAGCAATGATTATAGCAAAGCATCCTTCTAGCATACTGAATTTAACATGTTAAGCAGGTTCTCATATTGAAAGGCTACAACACAGTATCATTTATTTAGCACATTAAGCACGCAAGTTAAACCAACACAATTATAGAGTATATCACATTTAAGTGATTTTTTACCAATAGCCAACTCCCTCGTACCTGCATCAAATATAGGTTAACTGTTATACTTACTCTGCCTGCATAAAACATTCATTAGCGTGCATCCTTACAATATGATCATTGGTGTTTGTGCACCATTTTCAGACGTTGCCATATAGGACTTCGAAAGGTAATCGGCACGCCATTCCACCAGGTTGCGAGCCCGAATAGAATGTCCTGATACCACGTACCCTTAAAGTATGTTTACACTTCCCCCATGGTCGGACCGGTCCCCCTAACGTCCCGGGGCACCGTCCGAGGAAGCAGTAACCCCCTTGTATACAAGTTGTCGCTGACCATGCGAATGCGTGTCCGACTCGATCATGATCATGAAACACATGGTGAAATATTGAAATAACTAAAGGCAACAGTGCATTATTCAACTCATCCATGTCATTTTTAATAACTCATCATTTCCAAATTTCTTTCATTTTATTTGGTGATCTCGACGATCCCAAGTCTCATCATTTCTCATTCATTGCTTCATTGTTACGTTCCTTCTAAGGAGGAACAACAGCATTCATTCATTTCGAAGGGACCTATAGCATTTCATTCATTTCATAGGAACAATAGCATATTCAATTCATTTCTCATGTATCATTCATGCAGCATCTCGTTATTCAAGTGATTCATTCATTTTATCAACATTAAGCATATGAAACATTATCAATTCATTCTCAGGCATCATGTTACATTAACAGTTTGAGTGTTATTCGTTCAGCAGTTTAATATACATGTCTTATTCATTTCAACGATTTCATGCATAAGCAACTCTATCGATTTAGCAACTAAAGCATCGCAACATAATTATTCAACATTCAAGGTAAGAAGGTAAGAGACATTAGGGACATATTCATAGCACCATGTTATTCTATTTATTAAGCATGCAGGAATAAGGATGAAGGAGGATAGTTCCACTTGCCTGCATAAAAGGGTCTTCATGTTCCAATCACACACATTTCTACTAAGCGTAGCTCCACCAGCGAGCCACGTTCCAATACCCATTTCGTCTAGCCAGCTAAGATAGACTGCATCAGTCTCAATTCTTCGGATTCCCAATATAAGTCCCAATCCAACATCCTGATAGCATCCAACAAGCCAACCAAATGCCTCGTACGGAGCGGGGCATTACAATCATTGGCTTCTTCAGGTCTTTCTTCGTCCGCCATGTATGTAGATAACATGCAAGGATGAACAGAGAAAATAGTACAACTGGTGCTGATACTATCTGTCTCCGAGTGGACAATTCCTTTATCTTCCGATAGAGGAGGTAGATAGTCGCCATCGGATTCGGAAGGATCATCGTCCTCTGGCAGGATACCCCCAGTGTGGAGGTCATCCGCTTCAGACTCTGAAGGGATACTACCCCCAGCTTGGGATTCTTCATCGTCCATACGGAGTCTCGCCTTTGATCGAGTACCCATGTAAACTCCTTCAGATGTGACGGCCTGCTGGCCATCTGTTGGTAGACTTCTTCTTCTTCTCGCAGAGCTGAGAGAGAAAGTTGGGTTGGTGGTCCACCGTCTTTGATTGGGGCTTCCGTAAGGGAGACCCCATGAAGCCATGTTGGATGAAACACACAGTGGCTTTTCGTCGTCAAAGAAGTACAGTCGTTGAAATAAGTACTTTCTCTGAGGCACTCTTGTTGCTTTGGAGCAACAACAATTGATAACAATACTGGTGCAGATGTGCACTATGATTGTTATGTCCTCCCTTGCTTTACGCTTATGATTTATCATGTCGCATAACTCAGCGAAAGGGAGTTTTACCTTACAACCCATGTTGCATGCATCACCGAACTTTGCATGCGGGTTCGTAAGAAGAGTAGGCGCATCCAGACTTAGTTCACGTGCAGGGGCAACCCCCACACCTAAGTTTGTGATGTCCTTGAAGACAGCCCCGTGCTATACGTGTTAGGGTCTGTCTTTTTGTTGTGAGCGCATAGGCCTTAGAGACTGGCCTTGGGCGCATGCTCCTTGACGTCACGTCTGAGCCTCCTTGATGTGGGCGCATAGTATGGATCCAGAGAGCCTGGGCGCATAGCCTTGGGTGTAATGTCCCAGTCCCAAAATACTTAGGACTAGGTGCGTATCCATGCCAGATGCATACATACGAAGTATACTCCAATATATGGAACCATCGTATGTATACATAAGCTGTGAAATGCAGTAATCCATGATACTAATCTCATCCACAATAAAAGAATCATATAAAATAGGAATCAACACAAAATTTTAATTTATACAAAATTTGGGCAGAGGCAAAGTCCACTACCAACTATCTCAAATAAAATGTACAAGAAGGAATAGATGAAATAACAAGACGAGCCAAGTGCAATCATCATTGAAAGGATGGAGAAGATCACGGCCTCAACTAGAACACCTACAAATATCACAGAAGCACACACTGGAGAGATAACCAGGTCCTCAGAAGGACGTAACAAGATACAGAAAGAACATGCCACATAACTGAATATATATACTATGTCATAAATCACAAATAAAGTAAATAGTCCCACTCGTAACAAGATCCAATACCTCATCATCGAAACAGTGGACTACCCCTACAACCAAACAAGGACAAGGGATAGTACACTATACTGCGATGCGACATTGTCCCAAGCTACTAATGGGATGGGAGATATGACAGTGACGAGGGTTACCTGACCATTCTTACGTGTTTATGCAGTAAGAACAAACCTTCAACACATGGGCACTCTGGCTCAGGTGCAGGAACTCAGGTATGGTCCCATATGGATACCAGGGACCTCAAAGCATAACATTCCTCGAATGTCAGTGGCCAACAAAATCAGGTATCAGGATCCAGGATCGTATCTCCAGCGAAGATAACCGGCAATAATAGGAAAGTGCATACGTGGCCCATACGTTAAGAAAATGTTCTTCCTACCCAATGCCTAACAGAGTCACATCCATGACTCATATCTCTACTAACTGCTAAGTCTCCTAACATGCCTCTATTAGCAGTTAGTTCTAATGCAAGTGCATAGGGGATCAGTCTACACGCAAGAACCTCTACATGCTACTCATCTCACACATCCTCGTGGTACAACTGTGTCAAATTATATGCGATACACTACAGACGGTAGTCCCTTAACTCTAGGTTCATGTGCAACCAAAGGATAGTAACAAAGTAAACTAATAATCACTGAGCATGTAGTAAATCAAGAACTATAATAACTGGAAATAATGAACAGTGATATGTAAAAATACAGACTGAATAAAACAGTATAATGGCAAGGTATCTTGCCTGAGATTATGTGCAAAAGTGAATAATCCAGTAGCTCAAATAGACAATTAAACGAAGCAAGAAAAGCCAAATCCCGTAGATGACTCTAGATGCTGCAACAAACATCACGAACGAGTTTGGAATAAAAGATATACCTAGGAAATGCCTGTCCAAAAGACAAATTCTAGAACAGGGGCAAATTCGCAATTCCGGGTCAAAACGATGTCCACTGTTGGACCCGCTTTGCACCAAAATGCGTGCCAATATCTACGGTCTCTAAAGTCGTCAAACTATATGCCTACAAATTTATTTTGATGAGACGAACCCAACGGTATGTCAAATTTTGGATTCCGGTGGGCTATGCACAAATTCGCCCGTTGAGTGAGATTGTGGGCCCGCCAAAATAGCGTCCCTATCAACCTTCTCAGAATTGAAAAAATTGGCATACAGGACCAGAAAAATATTTCGAGGCCAATGGTGCCAGTTTTGTCGCAATTTGATGGGTGTACACAAAGTTATGGCCAAGTTTGTAAAAGGTCGATACGGGGTATCTCGACGGATACACAATGATTTCGTCGCGTACATGCAACAAATCGGGTTCTGTCAGTTCCCACATATCGAAAACATTCATACACGCCTTTCGATGCGTATAGTGCGCGACCACGTCGCCCGGTTTGTCGGGGCGCACGCCGTATCGGGGTGTTATTCTAATTTTTGAAAACAGAATTGACAATTTTTTGTGAAACTTTAACAACGTGTAATTTTTTACGCACTAGATAAAAACGTAAATCTAGAAGGTGCATTACAATCTCGGTTATGTTCTCTTTGACTATCTTCAATTAGTTTCTACAAAATCTTAAAGTACAGAACAAAAATTGGCTGACAAGTTGGTATTTTACAACAGTTTTTAATGTACCAGAAAAATAGTTTTTCTCCAACTTTGTCTCGATTTTTTGAGCAAGTTGGATGTCCATGTCAAAATCCACCTAGGGAAGCTCGAAGAGGGTCATGTGGGCTTTCTACACGATTTACGGATCTAAAAACGGATTAGAATTGAAGGAGAAATCGTACGGTAAACTTAGGTACCTCGATGTTAAATGTTGTTGTGGTGTTTGTTGTTGTCGTCGTGGCGACCATGAGACGGGACTGCTATCCCTCGGCGAGGCTGAGCACGTACGTCGAGGAGAGGGGAAGAAGGAAGGAAGGAGGAAAGAGGAGGAAGGAGGAGGAGATTAGGGTTTTTCGTTGGAGAGTCCCATATATATATTTTGTTTGAGAGTCCCTTATATAGTATATATATATATATAGTATATATATATATATATGATATATATATATAATATATATATTATAATATATAATATATATATAAGGGTTGGAGGGGTATATATATATATAAGGGTTGGAGGGGTCTCGGCCATTATGTGCTGCTACTGCTTGCTATTAGATGGGCGGCCATGCTGCTGCTACTTATTGTGATGTGGTCGGTTCCTACATGGTGGGGCCGACCACATATTATATACCTTCTTTTTTTACTCTCAAATCTTTTTAAACTTTATATATATATATATATATATATATATATATATATATATATATATATATATAGATATATATATATATATATATAATATAATATATATAATATATATATATCCAAAAATCTATTTAAATCCAAATAACACTTTAAATGTCATATATCCAAATATTTAATATATTTAAGTATATCTACATGTATATATATCCATTCACAATAAACCAACTCAAAATAATAATAATAAATTTAAATAGAATAAACATATTTATTAATCTCCACAAATAACTTAAGTAATAATAAAATCGTCCCAAAGGGTGGACTTATACCGCACACCCTTATCTGGGTCCAAAAATTATACAAGTATTAAACATTATTTAATAATAAAAATACCAATAATTGAACAAATAATTAAATAATTAGAAATTGTGCATGAAATTCTAAATAATTTAGAAAATATTTCTAAGTACATAAATTATGTCTACATGGCCACCTTGGTCACACCATATGCCTGTATGGGCTTAAATTTGGTCAGGACCCAGTTCGGGCTGGTTTGGACAAACCGAGTCATCTAAAAATCAATATATAAAAAATATTTAATTAAAAATTTAAAATAAGTCATTTCACAACTTGGCCTAGTTTTTCTAGTTTGGACTTCATCGTGGCTAGGCTTCCCCTGGCATGGTTAATATATTAGTCAAGGCACGCTGCTACAACTTTCGTGCTAAAAGTCATGGTCGTCTAGTGCTCCAAAACTCAAAAATGGCTACGGTCATTTCTACTAATAAAATCATAAATTGCCTATATTCATTTTTAAGACTTTTTAAATAAAAAATAATAAAAATTAGGGATTTTACAATGGGCGCATGGCTTTGGATGCCCAGCCTGCTGAAGACAGAAGTGTTCTGGTTGGGGCTATGCGCCCAAACACTCCCTTGGGCGCATGACTTTGGACGCATGCTTCGTGGAGCAGCACTATTTTCTTCCAGTTTTGCCTCCTTCGTTTTTGAGCCTCGCCAGGTTTGGTAAAGTGTCGCACACCCCGATTCGCGGCATCGTAGTGTTTTCCTTTGCCAAGTCTCGGTGTTGAACACCCTATTGTTGGTGTGCAGGAAAGAAGTCACTGGGCTAGTAGAGCCCGGAACCGTGTGAGCCTTCTCCATTTGGGGAGCTTCTGTGGCAGAGTCATGCGCCCATGTGACAGAGTCCTCCAGTTGCATATCTGCTATGACACTAGCAGGATATGCACAACGAGCCTTCGATAGCCAAGTCTTGCGAGACTTGTTTGTCTTTGCTGATTTTAAGGGAGTAGAGCCATCCCTCGAGAGCATCTCTTTGAACGCCTGCTGATCGAACTTTACAATCAGTATCTTCTGAGTGCTTCACACTTTGTCGGTATCGAATTGCGTCACCACCTTCTCGTCAGAGAAAAAGGTAGTCCCCGACAGAGTCGTCATATTTGTGGACACACACAAAAAAGAAGAAGAAAATGCTATCTTTTCTTTATTGGCGCAAGGCACCACAAATCGAGTACGTCTGAGAGATCCTGCACTGAGGATCCCCGAGCACAAAAAAGAATTCTGGGGAATGGGACGATGGATATCGAGCGGCAGTTGCTCCTTTACTCCGTTGACACTCCGATTACAAAAGTGGGAGAAAACCTAGGAAAATTGCTAACTCTCGACTCACTGTTAAGAAGTGCAGCAATTTGGCTCTTAAAAATGCTCTTCGTTCTGTGTTTTGGAGAGGGATGAGACCCCCTTTTATGGTCGTTCTTGAGCTGGAATGATGTTATGCGCCCACATGAAGTAAACACACTAGTTTTTATGTGGGCGCATAGTCCTGCCTTAGGCGCATAGGGTGTAGGCGAATGCAGGCTAGGAGATCGTGGGTTGGTTAGTGTTGATGTTGCCGCATGCTTCGGTGCACGACTGCTCATGGAGACTGACGTGGCCGTGCGCTTCGCTGCACGTTTTGATCATGGCTTTGACCGAGTCAGGCTTGGGTGCATAGCCATGTCTTAGGCTATGCGCCCTCCTTTTGGAGGAGCTAGTCTTGGGCGCATGAAACTTCACTGGCTGGGTGCATGGAGCTTCACTGACTGGGCGCATGGAGCTTCACTGGCTGGGCACATAGAGCTTCACTGACTGGGTGCATGGAGGCTGGCTGGGCGTACAGAGCTTCACTGGCTTTGGGCGTATAGAGCTTTATTGCTGAAAATTTTTCATGCTTCTACAGGGGCAACCCAGCTATTGGAATGGTGGGTGCTTAATAGGGAATGAGGTGGTATTGGAAAGGAAGCCGGCCTACTCTCTCGTGATCTTGTGGTAGGTGTAGATGACACTTTTATTTGGGTTGATCTTCTGGGAACAGGTAGCATTTCTGGAGGGTGTTGTGGACCACCTCCACCGCTCTGACGTCCCCGGATGAGAAGATGAGGATGTCGTCAGCAAAGGCAAGGCGCGTGATGTTAGGGCATCCGCTGGCGGTATGATAGTTGTGGAAGTTGGCGGTACGAACCATTCTATTAAGGTTCCTCCTCAGGACGTCCGTCACGATAATAAAGATGGTGGACGACAGTGGGTCCCCTTGCCTAACTCCGCGGGTCGATTTGAAGTAGCCATCGGTCTGGCCATTGATGACCGTAGAAAACCAGGAGTTGTATATATATATGGATAGCTCAACTAGTTACTCACTGAGGCCCCGTCCCGAGAGGACGCAGGTCGAATCCTCCCCCAACTCCACCCCTCCATCCCTCCTCCTCGCAGTGGTGCTTCCAACTTAGGAAGCGCGGGTTGGCCACATAAGGATACAAAAAATACACACACACACACACACACACAACACACACATATATATATATATATATATATATATATATATATATAAAATATATATATATATATATATATATATATATATGATAGTTGTGGAAGTTGGCGGGACGAACCATTCTATTAAGGTTCCTGCTCAGGGCGTCCGTCGCGATAATGAAGATGGTGGACGACAGTGGGTCCCCTTGCCTAACTCCGCGGGTCGATTTGAAGTAGCCATCGGTCTGGTATATATATATATATATATATATATATATATAATATATATATTATATATAGGAGTGGATAGCTCAACTAGTTACTCACTGAGGCCCCGTCCCGAGAGGACGCAGGTCGAATCCTCCCCCAACTCCACCCTCCCTCCCTCCCCCTCGCAGTGGTAATATATATATATATATATATATAGGAGTGGATAGCTCAACTAGTTACTCACTGAGGCCCCGTCCCGAGAGGACGCAGGTCGAATCCTCCCCCAACTCCACCCCTCCCTCCTCCCCCCTCGCAGTGGTGCTTCCAACTTAGGAAGCGCGGGTTGGCCACATAAGGATACCAAAAATACACACACACACACACACACACACACATATATATATATCGTTGGCCCATTCCATGGTCACACCCGATTTTGATAATCGACAATGACTTAAGTCAATACACAAAATATATGAACTGCTGCTAAACATTTCAGGTCAAGAAATCAATATCAAAAGTGTACTACTACATCAGCAAGCATGCAAATCATCATTCTGAAGCTCATTCTCTTTGGAATCAGTCCAAGTCATTTTATAATTTATCATGTAATTTATCTTTATTGAGTCTAGGTTATAAATTGTAAGATCGACTGGATACTACTGGCTTAGGTTAATCAAAGTCCATTCTCCTATATTGCCTACCCATCCAAAGTCCACTTACCAAACATACCATTCACTTTTGTGCAACAGAATTTGACAAGTATTTTATATTTGAACTGAGACAGAACTCAAGCCGAGTTCGGTCCGAGTTCGGTCCGAACTCTGGTCGAGTTCGGTCCAAGTTCGGTCAGTTTGAATTCAAATATTTGTTGCCTCCAAATCTGCATGAAACGTTCATTTGCAAAATCTTTGCATCAGAACTCTGTCCGAGTTCGGTCCTCGAAAACAACTATAAATAGAAAAAAAATTCTTATTTCAAATCACTCATCAATTCATCTTCTCTTCTATCTTCAAAAGTGTTTTCATTTGATTTAAAGCTTTCATATTCTACCTACACAACTCTTAGCCAAAAGCCAGTAATATCTATTTGATCTAGAATCTTTTGGTTCTCAGAGTTGTAAAGAGGACGTTCAAAGTTCAGAAAACATTTCTGTTTTCGGAGTCGGTCGTGCGCTCGTCGCCAAGCATGATGTTTGTCACGACCCGATCCCAAGTTAATGGGTCGAACCGGACCATGCCCAGCCTGCACCGTGGTGAGACGGCGGCAGTAAGCTGTTCCATTGCAGGTATTCACAACAACACAAGTACATTTGTCACAACTGTTCTATTCGGAATTGAAACTTTGTTTAATAAAATATTCAGAAATACAACTGGAAGGGAAATACTGAAATAAACTACAAACTCCAAATAAAGAAAAATGCAGAAAGAGAAACTATCTAAGCATCAAGTTCAGCAGTCCCAGGATCAGCGTCCTCCAGAGACGGCTCCGGTACCGTCGCAGGGTAGAGGACCGGGTCATAGTAGCTATTATAGTATAGCTCGTCATCCTCAGTGTTACCTAAAATGTTGTCTCCAGTCAGGAGGGAGCAAAGTACAATTCATGCTAATTAAACAGTTAAATAAGAAATAGAATCATGCAGTTCTAAACAGTTTTAAAACATGTTTGTTACAGTAGAAAACAGTGATTTGAATAGGTAATGACATATGACCGGCTTGGGTTTGTTACAGTAATGGATAAGGAGGTTTTGTTACAGTATGGTCATAATCATTACGCTATTCCCCAGTCCCCAATAGTTACAGTAGTTACAGTACAGTACTCTCGGTGAGAGTTTCGTGTTTGAGACGTGGTTTAGACATGCAGTAAAACGATTAAGTAAATAACTGTAAACTAACACAAACTATACTTGCCTTGTATTAGTTTGACTGGAAGGACGAGTCGGTACTGAGGAAGAACGTCAGTTGTAACTTCGAGTTCCTACAGTTGAGAACTCAACTTAGATCCTTGAATAACCAGACTAAGTGTGCTAGTTGCAATCTCTAGTATTCATGTCCTAGTTAGGTTTTAAGTTGTATTAATCTACAGCTAACGTTTACGTCGCAACTACGTGCGTTTGATTTAGCCGGTTAATTGGATTATTTGGAAATAACACGAGAATCAATTTAACTTTGGAAAACTTTGTGTTTTGTAATATATTTATAAAAATATAGTTTTCTTTTAATGACAAATCATGAACTAGTTATTTTTCTAATTTTTCATCCATTTAATTAATTCTCAATTAATTATAAGATTACGCTCTAACTACGATTATACGTCAAAAACAGAAACCACCCAAGATTACATCCACCCAGAAAATAAAATAAAAATCTACGCTACACAATACAAGGGCACAACTAAACATCCTAGAGTGGGCTTATGCCCTGTACAATTATCTTTTACATCAAATAAAAGAAAAATGATTTGATTACTAAATAAAGTGCAGTAAATAAATAACTATATTAAATAACCTAAATATTAAAAAAATGAAAGCTAAGAGTCTAAGACTCGGTCCATCATCAAAATCCAGCTAATACCACAACGCCCGGTCGGACCGGTGCGTTTGCATTTCGCCAGGGCCCACAGATCGGTACGGTCGTCGCCCGAAAAATCAGTTTAAAATTCATTTCCGAAAACCAATTTTGAAATCAAAATAAATATAGTTTTTGTAAAAATTTGGGCAGCATTTCCTCTATTTTGGGACAACCCAAAACTGGGAAATGCGTCACAGAAACCTGCAATTATTCCAACCAATAATAATCCCAAAATATATCCACCGAAATAATTTCCAACACCACCAGAAATAATTCCCAATCCACAGAACTTCCCGAAATATTCGGGAATCCCACAACCAAACCAAACCACACAAAACCCAGCAGATAAAATCACAAAAATAAGCTAACGCAGCTAACCGAATTTCCCAAAGGAAACCGGGGACCGATTCTCT
>JANAVB010041261.1:27500-32453 GCA_029216955.1 Iris pallida | reverse complement strand
TCTCGTCAACCTCCTTTCCAGCTTCGTATTGTTTGATTCTGGTGCATCGCATTCATTCATGTCTGCACAATTCGCGACACCGGATAGGATTGGAGCCTGAAGTCATTCAGTGAGGCTCAATATACTTACTGGTAATGGTCTTGTGGGAGTAGATCGAGTGTTTTCCTCGTGTCGGATCGTAGTTTGCGGTAGGGAGTTCCCGCTAGATTCATAGAGTTTCCTATGGCAGACTATGATGTAGTCCTAGCATGGATTGGTTGAGGAACCAGTATGCTAGGATAGACTGCCATATTGGCAGAGTTGTCTTAGTATCCCCGGCGAGCCAGAGTTTTTCATTTTCCAGAGGCGCAATAGAGCCATCTTCCCCAGCATTGCGGATGGCAGTAGCAGCAGTACAGTTGCCCAGGATAGTTGAAGAGTTTCCAGATGTCTTTCCAGAGGAGCTTCCAGGGATGCCGCCAGAGCGGGAGATTGAGTTCACTATAGACTTGATTCCCGGGACAGCACCAGTGTCAGAGCGAGTCTACAGGATGGCGCCTTCAGAGTTGGAGATTTTATACAAGATGATTGAAGAACTGAGGACCAAGGGATTCATTCATGCAAGTGGATCGCCTTGGGGAGCCCCGATGCTTCTTGTGAAAAAGAAGGATGGTACGTCCAGGCTATGTGTTGATTATCGTACCTTGAATTCAGTGACAATCAAGAACAGATACCCTCTTCCGAGGATAGATGACTTGTTTGATCAGCTCAGAGGGGCTTCAGTATTCTCGAAGATCGACTTGCGGTCGGGGTACCACCAAATCAGAGTCAGAGAGCAGGACATCCCGAAGACAGCATTCAGATCGAGGTATGGACATTGGAAGTTCCTTGTTATACCCTTTGGAGCGACCAATGCGCCGGCCGTATTCATGGACCTCATGAATCGCATTTTCATGCCTTGGATCAATTTGTGATCGTGTTCCTAGATGACATCCTGGTCTACAGCAAGAGTGAAGCAGAGCATGAGCAGCATCTCAGAGTCGTCCTTCAGACGCTTAGGGAGCATCAGTTGTACGCCAAGTTTAGTAAATGCGAGTTCTGGCTCGATCGCATATCATACTTGGGTCACATTATTACCCGAGGAGGAGTGGAAGTGGATCCCCAGAAGATTGTGGCTATCGAGTCATGGCCGGTACCCAGCTCAGTGGCAGAGGTTCGCAGCTTCCTCGGATTGGCCGGCTACTACCGGCGGTTCGTTTCAGATTTCACAAAGATTTCAGCGCCGATGACCCAGTTGACCCGCAAAGATGTGCCATTTGTTTGGACAGCAGAGTGTCAGGAATCATTTGAGAAGTTGAAGCGAGGTTTGATAACGGCTCCCATTCTCACCCTTCCAGATGGGACCGGAGGATTCACAGTTTATTACGACGCTTCAGGCAGAGGATTGGGGTGTGTCTTGAGCATGGGAAGGTAATATCTTATGCGTCACGCCAACTTCGTGATCATGAGAAGAATTACCCGACCCACGACTTGGAATTGGCGGCGGTAGTGTTTGCTTTGAAGTTGTGGAGACACTACTTGTACGGAGATAGAGTGGAGATCTTTACTGATCATAAGAGCCTGAAGTATGTTTTCACCCAGAAGGACCTTAATATGCGGCAGAGAAGATGGCTCGAGCTATTGGTGGATTATAATGTGGATTTGCAGTATCATCTCGGGAAGGCCAACGTTGTAGCAGATGCATTGAGCAGGAGAGTCGGAGTTTATCTCCTGACGGCGCAACCAGAATTATTGGCAGATCTTCAGAAGATGGGAATTGAAGTGGTTCTTCCTACCAGTGTGGCATTGATGGCCAGTCTACAGGTTCAGTCCAGCATAGTTGAGAGGATCCGGATAGCGCAGTCAATAGATTCCAAGATCCAGCGACTCAGAGCAGAGTGTGAAGCAGGAAGAAGGCCAGATATATCCATGAAGATGGTACACTTCGGTACGGCACTCGTCTTTGTGTACCCAGTGGAGATATCAGACAGGAAGTCATGGCAGAAGCCCACAGTTCTCAATATTCTATTCATCCGGGTGGTACGAAGATGTACCGTGATATTCGTCAGCATTTTTGGTGGAATGGCATGAAGAGGGAGATAGCCCGGTTTGTCTCTCGGTGTTTGGTTTGCCAACAGGTTAAAGTTGAACATCAGAGGCCCGCTGGACTTCTTCAACCCTTACCGATCCCAGAATGGAAATGGGAACATATAACCATGGATTTCGTGACCGGATTGCCCAGATCTTCGGCCGGCAGAGATGCTATTTGGGTAATTGTGGACAGGCTTACCAAGGTGGCACACTTTCTCCCATTCAGAGTTGGGCAGTCGACGGTGCAGCTAGCGGAGATGTACCTCAGGCAGATCGTCAGGCTTCACGGTGTGCCAGTCAGCATCACCTCAGACAGGGATTCAAGATTCAATTCATATCACACTTTTGGCGTAGCTTGCAAGAGAGTTTGGGGACTCGTCTCCAGTTCAGCTCAGCTTATCACCCGCAGACGGATGGTCAATCAGAGCGCACAATCCAGACTCTTGAAGATATGTTGAGATCCTGTACCCTTGACTTTGGTGGTTCATGGGAGAATCATCTGCACCTAGTGGAATTCTCGTACAACAACAGTTATCAGGCCAGTATCCAGATGGCACCCTTCGAGGCTCTTTATGGCAGGAAGTGCAGATCCCCGCTAGCATGGGACGATGTCGGGGAGAGGCAGATGCTCGGACCCGAATTGATTTTCCAGACGGTTGAAGTGGTCAGAAAGGTCAGAGATCACCTCCGAGTTGCCCAGGACCGTCAGCGCCATTGGGCCGATGCTCATCGGCGTCCCTTAGAATTTGCTGTCGGCGACCATGTATTCCTTAGGATCTCGCCTAACCGCGGCGTCATTCGCTTCGGCGTACGGGAAAAGCTTAGTCCTAGTATATAGGGTCGTTCGATATTCTGGAGCGAGTAGGAGATGTATCCTATCGTCTCGCTCTTCCGCCGTCGCTAAGTGAGGTACATGATGTATTCCATGTGTCCCAATTACGACGGTATATTCCGGACCCGAGCCACATCCTAGACCATTCGGAATTGGTTGTTGGTACCAACCTTTCGTATGAGGAGAGGCCCGTGTCTATTTTGGACCAGAGGGAAAAGATACTCAAGAACAAGACTATTAAATTAGTCCGTGTTGCTTGGGGTTATCACTCTCTAGGTGAGTCATCGTGGGAGCGTGAGGACGACATCCGATCGCGATATCCCTACCTGTTTGACTCGTAAGGTATAATGTCTTTCTTGTGCCTTATATTTTTCCTTCCTTGCTTGCATTGTATGATTGTATGATTGAACTGCTTAGTGTAACTTGCCTGTGCTTAGTGTAGCTTGTTGTGGCAATCTCTAGCTCCTTGATTAAATTCCGAGGACGGAATTCTTTTAAGTAGAGTTGTCACCCTCATTTCCCGTATTTTTCCCATATTTTGTGTTTATACTCGTATCTAGATTTTGACATGTATTTTATTTTTTTCTCGACTTGTGGAATTTTGGTATTTCTCGTATTTTGGGTTTTGGCTTGGCTCGGTTTTATTAGGGATGGTTCGGTTTGGTTCGGTTTTATGTGTTGGAACACCCTAGCCCTATGCTACCCCTCATCCCTACCACAACTCCCCTCTTTATAACTCCACCCACCTCTTCTCTCTCCTCATAACTTTCTTCATTAATTTTCTTCTTCTTCTTCTTCTCCTTCCTCCACAACTCTCCTAACCCTAGGCAAGTGCATCTTGCCACTTCATGAGAACCATATTTTCTTGGTCCATTTGCTAGATTAGGATATATAGATCAACATTAGAACTTGCTATTTTGTGATTTAGAGCTTTCTTTGTTCTAGATCTAAGTTTAGCTATTTTCGGATTTTGCATGGTTTGATCTACTTGGGTTGGATTTGATGCTTCCATGTGGAAGAGCATTCAGTTTCACTCCAGTTAGAACTTTAGAAATCCGGATTTGGAGTTCGGATGACCAAGTTATGGTATTTTGAAGCCTTGGGTTCATCCATGGTGTTCTTGCTGTTTGAAGAAGACAGTGAGCAGTGGCAGAGCTTCTTAGCTTACGCCACATAGCCTTGAGTATGCTTCCTGTTGGAAGTGTGACTCACTTGAGCGTGCGTGACTTTTCACGCAGCTGCTCCCTTGAGCGTGCGTGACTTTTCACGCAGCTGCTCTCTTGAGCGTGCGGGACTTTTCACGCAGCTGCTCTCTTGAGCGTACGTGACTTTTCACATACACTGCTCCCTTGAGCGTGCGTGACTTTTCACGCACACTGTTCCCTTGAGCGTGCGTGACTTTTCACGCAGCTGCTCCCTTGAGCGTGCGTGACTTTCACCTACGCTGCTCCTTGAGCGTGGGTGACTTTTCGTACGCTGCTGCCCTGGCCCCTTGTTTCTTGACCCTTGGAGTTTTGGTTTTATTTCTTTAAGCTTGGCTTTTCTATGACCCTGTATATTGATATTTTATTAGATATTTTACGCTCATTTTATATCCTTACGCCTTTTGTCATGAACTTGATTTTACTTAATATGTTTGGAATGACTATTGTACATGGTTTGGTATGGCAAGGAACTTGCATAACACGACAGTGACCCATAGTGGTGCACTCCTGACATGACCGACCTGACATGATAGTGGCCCGTCGTGGCGCACTCCTGACAAGTATCCTGACATGATTTATTTTAATGCTGTTACTTGACCTGTCTTGACACCGTGGGTGGTTCTTTCTTGCTTGCTTGTTAAATCCACTTGTCCTGTCTTGCATCATGTCTAGGATGGGACTCCTGAGTACTACGGTCAGGAGTGCCTACTGAAATGGATTAAGGTTAATAACTAGAATAACACAGTAGTCATGAAGAGATGACACAGCTACAGGCAATCCCGTTACCTGGGTGCTCTTGGGATCTGT
>JANAVB010041261.1:0-22500 GCA_029216955.1 Iris pallida | reverse complement strand
ATGGGAGGATATCTATATAGATATATATGTATAGATTGAATGTATGTATATATAAGGGTATTGGGACATAAGAGTTAGGATATGTGTTCCTGCGGCGGCTTTCAAGGCCATAAATTAGGTGATTAAGAAATATTGTTATATATATTATACTAGTTTATAGTAATTCATATATGACATTTCTAGTAGCTTAGTATACACTATAGTATGAATACCCTAGTATCCCTAAACAAACTAATATAGCCTAGAAACCTAGCATATGGACTCAAAACCCTAGAATTAGACTCATATAACTTAGAACTAGCTAGATTGACCAAGTTTAATTAGTTGACCTAGAAATGACTTGGAGACCTAGAATTGACCTAGTATAGCATGTTTATGCATCCAAAACTCAAATTGACATTGAGATTCCATATTTAGGTCTTCGAGACACCGTATCGGACACTGTTGATATTTTACACCGGATCTCAGGCGAATATATTCTCTGATAATTTCCTGTTTTATGATATCTTCTATGTTTGTTGTATTTAGTGTAGATATCCATGATTTCTTGACACATTGGTTACACGGATTGGTATTGTTTGGATCCTATCATGAGATGTTATTCCTTATATAACTTGGTGTATCTTGTGCAAGACTTATTGTTGTTCTTGGGCATTATATGGACACCGATTCCTGCGAAGGCTCGCTACCTTCTCAGAGAATCCCGTGTCGTAATGTGCCATGGTTGGATCCACTATACTAGTCGAATGCGATGAGTTTTAGCGTAGATATATGATCAATACCCTCCTTGCATCAAGTCTTGAACCTTGAATAGTATTAATCATATACCGCATATATGATTAACCAAGCCATAAACTCTTGTATCAAGTTCATAAGGCGATCACATGTTGAAACTAGTGCTCACTCACATACATAGTATTTTTTTGATTCTTGTACATGATATACCCAGTTCTCTTACTCTTACACTCATTTACAGTTTTTACTTATTTCTTACCATGTTCATGTACTTGTATATTCTTTCTATTTACTGCTACATAGTCTTTATTATTTTACTAGAACTATTATTAGAAATGTATTTCACTCTAATCTTGACTGGATATATTTTTTAGACGACGCAGAGGACGAGTGCCCTACTTATTATGGCCCATCGATTATAGTAGGTATAGATCGGGTGATTCTGGTTCAGGAGGGTCTAGTCCCGGCCGATGAGACTTACTTAGCGATTCAGTAGACTAGATTTATACTGAACTTTGTCTCCAATTGACGACTCTTGGCATGTTTATTATTTAGAGACTTATATTTTAGATTGTTGACTCCTAGACTATCAGGACTTGTATTATATTTATGATTAAACTTTTCTGGATATTTTATATCATGTTGTCTTTATCTTTCGTATCATTTATCTTTCTTAGAATTTTGTGATTGAGTATGAATATTGACAATAATTGTCCTATGTTTGGAGTTGACTATCTCGACAGGTTATGATATTTATAATTGATAGCTAGTTAGATAGACCTAGACAGCGTTCTACCGCCGATGCTACGGTGTAGGTTGGGCATTGTCGTGCACTCGTGTCCCTATACCGGGTGCAGGTCGTAACACATTGGGACATTGATTCCTTTTATAATCAACATTCCATAATACACATAATGCCATTACCAATTCATAGAGGTTATTGACTCATTATAAATCTCACTCTTTTATGAATCAAAGTAATATACACTACATATATATATCTGTTATTATATCCAGATTAAGAGCACAAGCATCCATAATAATAGAGGTATTCATTCTCTTATGTAGTCAGTATAAAGAAAATAACCTCAAGTGGTCATGTTCAATACATACAAAGTGCACTAGTATAGACCTATAGTCAAGATAGACTAATGTCATATTATACTACAACCTTACCAATGATTTGTCCAAATCTATTTAGGTTGTGAACCATTTATATATTCTACAAAGGACTGATAATATGATCTTCTGTGTGTCACCACACACCATATTATCTATAATGTAGAATATCAGACACTTGTATTAACATATAACAAATATAAAATGCCAACATTTGACCATGTGATTCTCATTAAAAAATAATAGGAGAATATAGTTAATACAAAAGTGATGCTTTTAATATAATCCTAACAATTTTAAGTTGTAATCTCTGTATTTTCTTCTTGGGTGTGGTAAGAGAGATGCACCTATTAGGACAAAGGGTTCAATATTAGTTTTGTTAATCTTGTAATTTCATCTAAATTATATAGATTGAGATTTGTTCACGTGACATAGTCATTGACCATATACGTTGTCTTTATCTGTGGCTTAGCGTTCGTCATATGGGGGTTAGTTATCTCAGGTGGTTTGGCCTAAGTTTTTGTTGTGGTCACATTTTTGTCACGTTATCGGAGCACATTGTGGGGTGTGTCCAATCCCAACAGGTTCCAAGAGTTGATCATGTATAACATATAATAAAATGCATACGTACCCTAAATATGCTTAAAAATATTGATGGCGGTTGCACGATGTGTGGGTTAGCAATTTTACATAATGATGAAACATACTTACTAGAATCATCTAATGCAATTTTTCTTATATTAGATTCTGTTGATTTTTGTGTTGATAGCTTTGTAGGAATAATTTGTATGATCAGCAATATCGATAAAAAGAGAACCTGATTTGATACCAATTGCAGGACCATTAAGCAACTCTATAGGGGGTTGAATAGAGAACAATGAAGATATCTATCCAATTAAAAATTATTCTAAGTGAAGGCAGAGTGTACCAACAGAATAAAAATGTGTGTGTATAAGACAAGTATGTAAAGCAGAGAGTAAAGAGAAGCAAACTCAAACGTCGAGATTTTTATCCTGTTTTTCCTTTGAGAGGACTAGTCCAGGCCCAAGAACTCTTGCTCAGAGTTGAATCCACTATAGTCACAATAGTAAAATACAAGCTTTGAATCTGAAGTGCTTGCAACTCCTTACACCTTATATTTTGATTTGAAGAGCACACTGACTTCACAACCACGAGCTTTGACCCGAAGGACTCATTGACTTCAGAACAAGAGAGAGAAGCTTTTATAGACCAAGCTTTTACAACTCAAACCGACTTCTAAACCAAGATCCAACTGGAACTAGAAGGAGGAGTGTTGATCTTGGAGATGGGAAGGTTTAGCTCAGGGTCTTTCTCACTATAGGATAGAGGATTATTTGTTGGTGAGTGAGTAAGAATGTGAAAATCTATCTCTATTTATAGGCTTTTTGTTGACAGAGTTCGGGTGTATATTTTAATTTTTCGTTAGTTGGGAGCCGCAATATATGGAATTTTATAACTATTTGGGATTTTCAATTATGCCAAGGCCGAGTTCCATCTAAGTTTGGCCAAAACTTGGTCTGAGTTTGGCATACATAATAGATATAGATTTTGGCTAATTTTGGAGTATAATTGTTGGGTTTTGGGTTGTGCTTTTGTAAATGGGTTTCAGGCTTTTGTTTGAGTGGAACTTCTTTGGTCGAGTGGACTTCTAGTACCAAGTGTGACTCGAGTACATAAGTCCTAGACTCAATAAAGTATAAAATTATATAAGAAAGATAAATCTGAGTAGCATATAGATGTCTAAATAAATCTTGCAGGCATGGCTGACTCTTCTTCTTCTTTCTTTGTACCATGATTGTTTCACTTAACAAAATGCCTGGAAGTCGGATTTTGAAAATAAAACGAGAAAAAGTACAAGAAGTACAAATTTGATTCTGGAAAAGTATTGCTATGGAAGTCTGATCTGTAAATGATCACTTTGTTCCTTGGACCATATGATGATGATGAAGATTGCTGCTTGAGATTGAACAACCGGAAGAACTAAGTCACCAGAAAGGTATCGACGCACTTGGGCACTGATGGCGAGGCCGAATGCTTTCCTGCTTTGCTTCACTCTGTTCTGGAAGAAAGGTTGAAGAAGAATGCTCTCGAAAATCAAAATCTCTAAGTTCTGATCTCTGTATTCTCTCTTGTATCTGTGTGTGTTGTCTTGAGAAAAATAAGTCCATTTATAAGCTTGGGCTCTTGTGCGTAAAAACTTAGCGAAAGTTCCGTCTTTACGCCAACAACTGCCACCCACGACCAAAGTCATCCTCTGTATATGTTGACACGTGTCCCATCATTTTATTAAGAATAGGATGCACGTACACACGTTCTTCGGGATGTGTGGCATGAAAGCCATGTAGGCAAACCACGTTCCAAGCTGGTCAGAAGAATAGGGCGTAAAACAACCCCAATGTATTCTGAGCGTAAAGCAGTAGACTAGGCGTAAAATAGCCCTGACATAGACTTCCCGCGTAAAGTGGTTGTTAAATAACCTTGAGCGTAAAAGTAGCTCAAATAGACTTTACGTACACGTCAACTGTTGAGCGTAAAAGCTCATATAGTCTTCATGCGTAAAAGAAGCCATAGTGTGAGCGTAAAGTAGCTCAATCCACATACTAAACGACAACATTGGTCTCTGTGTAAAAACAAATCCCTTTGAATTTTGTGATATATGCCATCATTAATATCTCCATGTCAGAGTTTGCATTAAATGCGAGATTTGACAGCTTTGTCCAGCGTAAAAGTGACTGATCTGTCCTTGGCGTAAAACCATGGGTATAGACCCGAGCGTAAAATGATCTGCCTGCTTTAGGCGTAAAGTGATTAGCCTTGTCTTGGGCGTAAAGTATTTAGCCTCTCTGCGGCGTAAAGTGGCTCAATTGGAGTGGAATGATCTATCACTTTGACTCTTTCTTTGAAGCACTTTTTACGCTCCTACAAGACCTCCTTCAAAGTTTTCAAATATCTCCAAAATTTGGAACACTTTGAACAGAAGCGTAAAAAATTGGGTTTTGACTAGTCAGCGTAAAATTCGAGATACGCAACAGTCATCCGCGTAAAAGCGGGGACATCCAACAGTCGGCGTAAAATCTGGAATTTGAACCGATTTGAAATCTCCCTATAAATAGGGTTCTTCGGAGAGAGAAAACACTTTTACTCATCTTTTTGCAAATCTCAAATTCCTTTGCTCTGTCTTTCTTCGAAACCCTCACTTTGATCCGATGGCTCCCAAGAAATCATTCGCCGCCAGCAACAAGGGGAAGAAACCTGCCGTTGATTCATCGTCGGCTCCCATTCAGTCGTCAACACCACATCGACAACCCAACCCGGCCGTAGCTCCGCCTATGATGGGTAAAACCCTATTCTTTGGCTGGAAAAACTCATCGAGGAAGGAAAAGATAACCCAAACCTTCAGTTTTTATGCCCACGTCGTACGTGTTAGCGTAAAAACTGAAATGACAATATACGCCCACGTTGTACGTGTTAGCGTAAAAATAAAAAGAGCACGCCCACGTTATACGTGTCAGCATAAAATTTGGATTACGTCCACAATTAATGTGCTAGCGTAAAACTTAACTACGCTCATGTTCATACATGCCAGCGTAAAAAGTTATATTATGCTCACATTAACATGTGGTTGCGTAAAATTCCTCAATCACTGAGAGACTTTGTAAAACAAAGACTTCATAAACTTTTATCAACTTTTAGTGAGCGTAAAAGTCATAAAACTTCCAAACTAATTTGATCTCTTTTGTCCTTTTGTCAGTAGATTTGCAAGTTCACCCTCTTGCAGAAGTTTTCGGCTCGTCAGTTGGCATGGTGGGTTCGAACTATCGGGAAGATTTATCTCATGTCCAATTTCCTCAATCGAACCCTGAATACCCAGTAGAGAGGGCACAACTGATAGCAGCTCAAGGAGATAGGATGTTGTTATCCATGATGAATGGAGATTTGTTGACTTTACTAGATGCACAACAATTTGCAAAACCGGCCTTCTTGTTTGGGGACGCCATTGACTGTAAATCCCAGACACACCCCAAGAAGGAGTCTTGGGTATTCAAATTTGGGGATAGAGCCATGTATCTCCCAGATATGGACCGAGATTATCCTTTGTCAGCATTTTTTCTTGCTACCCACCATCGACAAATGCTGTAGAATTTGACTCCTAATAGTTACGGAAGACCAGGTAGAATTGTTTTCAAGAGGGAGCATGCTAATGACATGGGGTATTTTGCTAGTGTTCCCAATGGTGGTGTCACTCCTATTTTTGGCCTCATGCCAGGAGCTAATCCCAGTGAAGACTCGGGTTTAATTCAACCAGTACAAACTCCGATGTTTGTCAACGAATTTATGAGGGCTGCTGTATTGTATCCTCAGACGAACCCCAGGCTGCCGGGATGGTTGACTCCATTCAATCAAAACTGGATCCAGATAAGTATTTGGATGATGAAGAACTTTGAAGCAGAGTTGAAAGACATTGGTTTATATGAGGCGATAGCTTCCACTAGTCAGGGTATTCCTTCGAACGGAAACTTATTTCTGGCCTTGATGGAAATATATATGAGTTCGACGGGAACTTTTGTCACGCCCCAGTACCGAAATACGGAGACGGACTAGGCCAGCTACACCATATGAGGTACGTAACGTCATACGACGATCGTGGTTGTCGAGAGACTAGGGGTACATGCTACAATCAAGTCTCCTATGGTCCCACAGAGTTCTATGTCTCAATCAATCAAATCACATCAGCAAAAGATGAGCATTAAAGATAAAGCAGTAAGGCGTCCCCGACGCTGTATCAAAATGATCATGAGAGACTAGCTTCATAATTTAGCTATCTCGGAGAGTCAGGAGTACAAAATTATACACAGCTGCAGTCTGTTTAATTACAATTATGTACTGACACAAAATATCAAGTAATCCGGCTAACAGGTGCCGGTGGCTAAACGCCGCAAAAGTATAAGCAGGAGTGGTGGAGAAGGAACCCACTCGAGTCCCCGAACTGCCATGCTCCTAGTATGCACCATGGATGTCAGGGAGGAAGATCGTGTCCTCTGGCTCTGCTACGGGATCTGGCCAAACAAAACCAGCGGGGTCAGCCCCGAATAGCAAGTACCGCCAAAGGGGCACAAGAGTTAAGACTAAACCCAGTTAATAGAATGAATGATAATAGTAATACTTATGCTACCATTATAGGGTAACGCCACATCCTCGAACCCATATGGCACCCTTACAACCAAACAAGGACAAAAGGTGCCGCATGGAGTCGGGACGCGTCGTACTCTATAACTTTCGCATAAGTTAAAGGGTATAGACAATAAAATCTCCTGATCGTAACTTCGGTCGATAGCCTATCGCAGCACAATAACCAACCCAACAATCAAACAAGAACATGGGTTGGATCATGTACCACGATAAACCATGTTCCTCGGTCATTCACAGAAGTAGCACTTCACAACCAGAATAAGTCTTCCGTTCATAACTTCGGTCCACAGCCTATCATAGTACGATAACCAACCCAACAATCAAACAAGAACATGGGTTGGATCACGTACCATGACAGTCCGCTTCCCTCAGTTACTCACGGAAGGTAATAGGATACAAGCAAGTCGTTTTCACGGCCAATCAAGTCTACGCGTTTCTAGTGGAACGAGGTTATCCTCGCGTCATGTTATTAGAAAATCCTCAGATCGTATCTTTCCAGCAAGGCTAGCCAACCCAGGGGTTCGCGTAGACAGGTATGATTGAGCACAGGTCCCTCGCAAGGCCACCTTGCTAAAACATATAATATGTAGCAGGAATTAATCGGATACAGTCATCCACTCGTTGTAGATGACACAGTATCCGTGGAGACCAGCCGGCGCGTCAAGACAGCATCTCAAGGCGGCTGGTGTAACACGATCTCGAGATTTTGCCCTCCCCATGTATCTAGTATATTTAGTTGCCTAGTTTAACCCTAGGTGAAATCTTGGACTCACATGCTGTGGCCTGCATGATTATCCTCCTAAGGTCGTACTTTAGTACGAGTACCCTAAAGAGGATCCATGTCAATCAGTATGTAAACATGTTCTACCCTCCTTAGTGTAATGCATCATTGCAAATATGCCACATGGTGTTACGAGTCTTTTGTCGAGCATGAACAAGAACTGGGACATTCATGTACATGTATCAGGTAGGAACACTTTGTTCTCCGGGGTCACATTAGTGCTCATATCATGCTCGGGACAAAAGGCGTAAGGATATAAAATGGGCATATAATATATATATATATATAATAATAATAATAATAATAATAAGGTAACAATATAGGGCACAAAAGTCCATACGGCCCAAGGCGAGTGAGTCCATGCGGCCGGGTCAATACTGGTTCATGCGGCTGGGACTACACGCTCATGCGGCTCAGAGAGCCCCAAGGCGCATGCGGCTGGAAGGTCGGGTTCATGCGGACGAAGGGATGTCAGCGTATGCGGCTGCGAAGGGAGCAATCGCCAGGCGGCCGGGGTTCAACAGCATATGCGGCTAGGATCAGACGAAGCCTTATGCGGCTGAGCATGGGCGATACATATGCGGCTGGATGACGGATGAGCTTTATGCGGCCCAAAACAGTGGCGCATATGCGGCTGGGTACAAAAGAACTCATGCGGCTGCGAAGGCTAGCCGCATGAAGTCCATGCGACAGGGGCTCATGCGGCTGGGTCTGAACAAGGCTATGCGGCTGCGAAGGACTTTCCATGCGGCTGGGCTCGAATGAGTCTCATACGGCTGGATAGGCCATGCGGCCAGAGACTTGCCGCATGAAGATTCATGCGGTCAAGTACTGCTCTTCTTCTCCGCTTGACCGAGAAGAGGAGCCAAGCAACCATGGCTTCCAAACTACACAAAACCTTCATCCGGAGCCCAAATCGGAACTTCCTTAGGTCAAAATGGGGTAGAACAAAATTCTCTACAACATGGAACCATCAAAACTTAAAAATAATAAAGTTTGCTAGATCAAAACCAAGAAAATCCGAAAATGGCTAAAATCTAGATCTACAAAGATTAAAGCTTCAAAATGGAAAACTTCAAGTTCTAAACTAGTATAGAATGAGGAGAAGAACATATTTTGACAAATAATTTTGTAAGAAAACATCAACAATATTTATGGATCCATCTCTTGAGCAAGTTGGTACTTGCCTTGGTTGGTGGAGGAAAGTAAATGAGAGAAAATAAATGAGAGGAGAGAGAATGAGTTGAGTTATTATATAGAATCTTGAACCCATGGGTTCATGATGAACCAAGGTGAACCAAGAATAGGTTCCCCAAATGAGCCAAAACTGTAGGCCCAAATGCAGATAATAAATTACGAAATAATATTTTTTTTTGAATATTTTTGGGAAATACATGAAGAAATATAGCATATAAATACAGTATAAATACAAGGTGGATACGGTTTATCGGTTTACGTATTAAAATATGTATTCCAGGATCGGGGAGTGACATCTCTACCCTTCTTAGAAAAATTCCGTCCTCGGAATTCCAGCCAAGACAGGATAGTGAAACCAGGGCAAGCAAGGCACTATCGTATACAAGTTAACTATCATAGCAGTTATTATCATACATCACAGGGTGCAAAACAAGCAGGTATAGATAAGCATGGAATCGTGTCAATAAGGTGCAAAAATATACCTTATCAGTCAAACAAATGCGGATACCGAGATCTGATCTCGTCCTCGCGCTCCCAGGTTGACTCTCCCGGAGAGTGATGGTTCCAAGAAACACGGACAAGGCTGATCGTCCGATTCTTGAGTACCTTCTCTCGCCGGTCTAAAATAGATACGGATTGTTCCTCGTAAGTTAGGTCGGTACCAACGACTAACTCAGAATGATCGAAGACATGACTCGGATCCGGGACATACCCACGTAACTAGGACACATGAAACACATCATGTATGCCAGTTAACGAAGACGGAAGGACAAGTCGATAAGCCACATCACCTACCCGAGCGAGAATCTTAAAAGGACCAACGTATCTTGGACTAAGCATTCCTCGGGTTCCAAATCTGATGATACCCCGAGTAGGTGAAATTCGCAGAAATACTTGGTCGTCCGCTCTGAACTCTAGAGGCCTACGATGCTGATCTGCCCAATGACGATGTCGGTCATGCGCAACTCGAAGGCGCTCTCTGACCAACTTTACTATCTCCACAGTCTGTGTGATCATCTCTGGTCCCAACAACTTTCGTTCTCCAACGTCGTCCCATGCCAAAGGGGACCTGCACTTCCTTCCATACAATGCTTCGAACGGGGCCATCTGAATGCTAGCCTGATAGCTGTTGTTATAGGAGAACTCCACTAGATGAAGGTGATCCTCCCAAGATCCGCCAAAATCCAAGGTACATGCCCGTAGCATATCTTCTAACGTCTGAATGGTTCTTTCTGATTGCCCGTCAGTTTGTGGATGATAAGCAGTACTGAATCTCAACTTGGTTCCTAAACTTTGGTGTAAGCTCCACCAAAAATGGAAAGTAAACTGCGTATCCCGATCTGATACTATACTAACTGGAACACCGTGCTGCCTTACTATCTGCTTCATGTACATTTCTGCTAACTGCTCAGTAGTCTGTCCAACTCGGAAGGGAAGGAAATGAGCGACCTTCGTGAGTCGATCTACTATTACCCAGACTGCATTCTTTCCAGCCGGGGATCTAGGTAAACCGGTCACAAAATCTATCGTGATGTGCTCCCATTTCCATTCTGGGATAGGAAGCGGCTGGAGCAACCCTGCTGGTCTCTGCTGCTCGACTTTCACCTGCTGACAGACCAGACACTTGGATACAAATCTCGCTATCTCTCTTTTTATGCCATTCCACCAAAAGAACTGCCTGATATCTCGATACATCTTCGTTCCTCCTGGATGAATGGAGTAAATAGAACTATGAGCTTCGGACATAACTTCTTGCCGAAGGTCTCCACTCGATACACAGAGTCTGTTTCCAAACCTGAGCGTACCATCTTCATGAATCACTAACTCCTTCCTACGGCCTGATTCACACTCCGACCGCAACTTCTGAATCTGTGGATCTCCTGCTTGTGCTGCCCTTATCCTCTCTACTAAGGTTGACTGAATCTGCATACTGGTCATTCTTCCTATATCCCCTGGCAAAACTACTTCGATTCCCATACTCTGAAGGTCTTCTAAAATATGCTTCTACGAGGTCACGATAAAGGCACTGTTTCTCCTACTCAGTGCATCTGCAACTATATTCGCCTTGCCTGGATGATACTGAAGATCTAAATCAAAATCCTTCAGCAGTTCTAACCATCTTCTTTGCCTCATATTCAAATCTCGTTGCGTGAATACGTATTTCAAACTCTTATGATCAGTATAAATCTCTACCCGATCCCCGTACAAATAATGCCTCCACAACTTGAGTGAAAATACCACAGCTGCTAACTCCAAATCGTGAGTCGGGTAATTCTTCTCATGGTCTCGAAGCTGCCGAGACGCATATGCTATCACCTTTCCATGCTGCATCAATACACATCCAAGACCCTTCCCAGATGCGTCACAATATACTGTAAAGCCTTCCGCTCCTACCGGAAGCGTCAAGATCGGGGCTGAGATCAATCTCTTCTTCAATTCTTCAAATGATGCCTGACAGCTAGCTGACCAAACAAACTCCACGTCCTTGTGCGTCAAACGCGTTAAGGGCGCAGAGATCTTGGCAAAGTCTGCCACGAACCTTCTGTAGTAACCAGCTAATCCCAAGAAACTTTGCACTTCTGCAACCGTTCTCGGGACTGGCCAATGCTCTACGGCTTCAATCTTCTTCGGATCTACTGACACTCCTGTCCCAGAAATTACATGCCCAGGAATGAAATGTGATCTAACCAGAATTCACACTTGTCGAGCTTCGCATAAAGTTGATGCTCCCTCAATGTCTGCAAGACAGTCCTAAGATGTTTCCCATGCTCCTCTTCACTGCTGGAATAGACAAGAATGTCATCTATGAACACCACCACAAATTTATCCAAGTACGGCAAAAAGATGCGGTTCATTAAATCCATGAATACTGCGGGTGCGTTGGTTAGTCCAAAGGGCATTACTAAAAACTCATAATGCCCGTATCTAGATCTGAATGCTGTCTTCGGTATGTCTTGCTCCCGGACTCTTACTTGATAGTATCCCGACCGAAGATCGATCTTGGAAAAGACACTGGCCTTGCTCAACTGGTCAAACAGGTCATCAATCCTTGGTAGCGGGTACTTATTCTTTACTGTTACTGCATTCAGCTTGCGGTAGTCGATGCACATCCTCGTCGACCCATCCTTCTTGGGAACTAGAATCACTGGCGCGGCCCAGGGCGATTTACTGTCTCGGATGAATCCCTTAGACTTCAACTCTTCTTCATGTTGATACAACTTATCCTGTTCTGACGGCGACATTCTGTAAACTCTGTCTGCAATAGGCCTCGTTCCAGGGTTCAACTCAATGCTAAATTCTACCTCTCTGACTGGGGGTATCCCTGGGAGCTCATCAGGGAAGACATCGAGAAAATCTTCGACCACTCTCGAAATCTGTCCTGGCTCTGACACTGCTGCTGAGATGACGCCTCCGGCCTGATTCTTCAAGGTTCGAGTAAAGATGAACTGCTCCATCCCAGGAATGCTGAATATGACCCTACCTCCTCTACAATCAATGGTCGTATGACTGTCTCTCAACCAGTCCATGCCAAGAACAACATCAAAATTCCCCATAGGGAATTCAATCAATGATGTGGGCAATAAATGCCCACACACCACTACCGGACATGAAAAGCGCACTCTGCTCACTTCTACGAGCCCATTGCCGGTGAGTATATCCATCCTCTCCGGCAATGCCTCAAACACTAGTCCAATCCGTGTAGCATATTGTGCAGAGATGAATGAATAAGTAGCGCCTGAATCAAATAATGCTACAGCGGGAAATGAGGTGACGAGAATTTTACCTGCCACCACGTCACTAGACGCTAGAGCCTCTTCCAAGGTCAATGTGAGAGCCCGGCCCCGCGGAGCCCCTTGTTGCGGCCTTCCTCGACCATGCTGTTGCTGCCTCTGAGGGCCTTCGGCTTCCTGTGCCTGGCGGAACATCTGAGCCTGCGTTGGTAGACGCTGGGCTAGGGGCCTTACTGCTAATACTGGCCCTCCACTCGGGGTTGCCGCCGGAGCTGGCAATGCTGGAAACTGCTGAGCTGGCCCTCCTGGCCTCTGCATCATAGGACAAGTAGAAATACGGTGGTCTGAACTACCACACCTCAAGCATAAGCCATTCGCTGACCGGCACACCTCCCTCGTGTGCCCTGCCTTCCCACAGAATGTACAGCCCTGGGGTGCTCCCTGACGCTGTTGCTGGTTCCTCGGCTGCTGATGCCGAACTGGCGCTGTATTAGTTGACACGGCCGTCCTCCGCGGCGCTCCTGCATCATGAATACGTACACCGGGTGCTGGTGCCGATGTTCGCTGCATTGCTCCTCCTCCAACCTGGGAATGAGATCTCTTCTGACCTCCTGTCCTCGATGCCAACCTCTGCTGGGTAAGCTCGTGCCTCCGGGCTGCCGTCAAGACAGCGTCAAACGTCTGGTAGTCGTGTCCTTCCACAAGCTATAATAATTCCAAATGGAGTCCCTGCTGGAACCTCATAGCTTTCTCTGGCTCCGTTGCCACCATTGCTGGCGCGAAACGGCACAATCTGCAGAACTCTGCTGCATACCCATCTACGGTCTTGCCTGCTTGCTTGAGACTGATGAACTTCTGCTGGAGCTCATATCGAGCTACTATGCCAAAATACTTGGCCTTGAATCTGTCACTGAAGGTGGTCCAACGAACAGGGCGTCTTGTACCAACTTCTTCTGATGCCCACCAGTCGCGGGCAAGATCCTGAAGTACCAGTTTGACCTGATCAACCTTCTCATCATCTGGAACCTTGGCTGCCACAAGAATAGCTTCGATGTCTTGAATCCATGCATCCGCAGTGATGGCATCCTCCGTGCCATCAAAATACCTCGGGTTCAAGCGATGGAACCTTCCTGATGCTCCCGAGTCAACCCCGGCACTCCTCTCAAGAGCTAACTGAATCCCTTGGTTCAGCAACACGTTCTGCTCCTGCTGCCGAGTCTGTTGCTGTTGGTTAGTGACAAGAAACCCCCGGATGATCTCCAGGAGTGCTACGGCGTCTGGTACTGCCGTTGCTGCTGGTGCTGCTGGAGTTTCAATAACCTGCAGCTGCACTGCCTCTGGCTCCATTTCTGCTCGTGCCTGCACTGGAGAAGGTTCTCTCTCCTGTTGCGGCCCAGTCGAGCCATGCTCTTGCTACTCTTCCTCATGGGCCTCACCCGCTACTGAGAATGAAGCACCCCTATAGAGAAGAATATAAGATTATCAAGTCCGGACGAGGAAGATTTCGAAGATGCAAGTCAGGTTAGAGATCAAGGCAAGGACGGAGAATTAGAAACAGAATTTCAAGGGGAACAAGTTTTGATTGAGACTCCTAATAATTTGCAATACCCCACAAGTCTGAAAATCAGACCTGCATGGGCCACCACTAAAACCTTGTCACGCCCCAGTACCGAAATACAGAGACGGACTAGGCCAGCTACACCATATGAGGTACGTAACGTCATACGGCAATCGTGGCTGTCGAGAGACTAGGGGGTACATGCTACAATCAAGTCTCCTATGGTCCCACAGAGTTCTATGTCTCAATCAATCAAATCACATCAGCAAAAGATGAGCATTAAAGATAAAGCAGTAAGGCATCCCCGACGCTGTATCAAAATGATCATGAGAGACTAGCTTCATAATTTAGCTATCTCGGAGAGTCAGGAGTACAAAATTATACACAGCTGCAGTCTGTTTAATTACAATTATATACTGACACAAAATATCAAGTAATCCGGCTAACAGGTGCCGGTGGCTAAACGCCGCAAAAGTATAAGCAGAAGTGGTGGAGAAGGAACCCACTCGAGTCCCCGAACTGCCATGCTCCTAGTATGCACCATGGATGTCAGGGAGGAAGATCGTGTCCTCTGGCTCTGCTACGGGATCTGGCCAAACAAAACCAGCGGGGTCAGCCCCGAATAGCAAGTACCGCCAAAGGGGCACAAGAGTTAAGACTAAACCCAGTTAATAGAATGAATGATAATAGTAATACTTATGCTACCATTATAGGGTAACGCCACATCCTCGAACCCATATGGCACCCTTACAACCAAACAAGGACAAAAGGTGCTGCATGGAGTCGGGACGCGTCGTACTCTATAACTTTCGCATAAGTTAAAGGGTATAGACAATAAAATCTCCTGATCGTGACTTCGGTCGATAGCCTATCGCAGCACAATAACCAACCCAACAATCAAACAAGAACATGGGTTGGATCATGTACCACGATAAACCATGTTCCTCGGTCATTCACAGAAGTAGCACTTCACAACCAGAATAAGTCTTCCGTTCATAACTTCGGTCCACAGCCTATCATAGTACGATAACCAACCCAATAATCAAACAAGAACATGGGTTGGATCACGTACCATGACAGTCCGCTTCCCTCAGTTACTCACGGAAGGTAATAGGATACAAGCAAGTCATTTTCACGGCCAATCAAGTCTACGCATTTCTAGTGGAACGAGGTTATCCTCGCGTCATGTTATTAGAAAATCCTCAGATCGTATCTTTCCAGCAAGGCTAGCCAACCCAGGGGTTCGCGTAGATAGGTATGATTGAGCACAGGTCCCTCGCAAGGCCACCTTGCTAAAACATATAATATGTAGCAGGAATTAATCGGATACAGTCATCCACTCGTTGCAGATGACACAGTATCCGTGGAGACCAGCCGGCGCGTCAAGACAGCATCTCAAGGCGGCTGGTGTAACACGATCTCGGGATTTTGCCCTCCCCATGTATCTAGTATATTTAGTTGCCTAGTTTAACCCTAGGTGAAATCTTGGACTCACATGCTGTGGCCTGCATGATTATCCTCCTAAGGTCGTACTTTAGTACGAGTACCCTAAAGAGGATCCATGTCAATCAGTATGTCAACATGTTCTACCCTCCTTAGTGTAATGCATCATTGCAAATATGCCACATAGTGTTACGAGTCTTTTGTCGAGCATGAACAAGAACTGGGACATTCATGTACATGTATCAGGTAGGAACACTTTGTTCTCCGGGGTCACATTAGTGCTCATATCATGCTCGGAACAAAAGGCGTAAGGATATAAAATGGGCATATAATATATATATATATAATAATAATAATAATAATAAGGTAACAATATAGGGCACAAAAGTCCATGCGGCCCAAGGCGAGTGAGTCCATGCGGCCGGGTCAATACTGGTTCATGCGGCTGGGACTACACGCTCATGCGGCTCAGAGAGCCCCAAGGCGCATGCGGCTGGAAGGTCGGGTTCATGCGGACGAAGGGATGTCAGCGTATGCGGCTGCGAAAGGAGCAATCGCCAGGCGGCCGGGGTTCAACAGCATATGCGGCTAGGATCAGACGAAGCCTTATGCGGCTGAGCATGGGCGATACATATGCGGCTGGATGACGGATGAGCTTTATACGGCCCAAAACAGTGGCGCATATGCGGCTGGGTGCAAAAGAACTCATGCAGCTGCGAAGGCTAGCCGCATGAAGTCCATGCGACAGGGGCTCATGCGGCTGGGTCTGAACAAGGCTATGCGGCTGCGAAGGACTTTCCATGCGGCTGGGCTCGAACGAGTCTCATGCGGCTGGATAGGCCATACGGCCAGAGACTTGCCGCATGAAGATTCATGCGGTCAAGTACTGCTCTTCTTCTCCACTTGACCGAGAAGAGGAGCCAAGCAACCATGGCTTCCAAACTACACAAAACCTTCATCCGGAGCCTAAATCGGAACTTCCTTAGGTCAAAATAGGGTAGAACAAAATTCTCTACAACATGGAACCATCAAAACTTAAAAATAATAAAGTTTGCTAGATCAAAACCAAGAAAATCCGAAAATGGCTAAAACCTAGATCTACAAAGATTAAAGCTTCAAAATGGAAAACTTCAAGTTCTAAACTAGTATAGAATGAGGAGAAGAACATATTTTGACAAATAATTTTGTAAGAAAACATCAACAATATTTATGGATCCATCTCTTGAGCAAGTTGGTACTTGCCTTGGTTGGTGGAGGAAAGTAAATGAGAGAAAATAAATGAGAGGAGAGAGAATGAGTTGAGTTATTATATAGAATCTTGAACCCATGGGTTCATGATGAACCAAGGTGAACCAAGAATAGGTTCCCCAAATGAGCCAAAACTGTAGGCCCAAATGCAGATAATAAATTACAAAATAATATATTTTTTTGAATATTTTTGGGAAATACATGAAGAAATATAGCATATAAATACAGTATAAATACAAGGTAGATACGGTTTATCGGTTTACGTATTAAAATATGTATTCCAGGATCGGGGAGTGAGATCTCTACCCTTCTTAGAAAAATTCCGTCCTCGGAATTCCAGCCAAGACAGGATAGTGAAACCAGGGCAAGCAAGGCACTATCGTATACAAGTTAACTATCATAGCAGTTATTATCATACATCACAAGGTGCAAAACAAGCAGGTGCAGATAAGCATGGAATCGTGTCAATAAGGTGCAAAAATATACCTTATCAGTCAAACAAATGCGGATACCGAGATCTGATCTCGTCCTCGCGCTCCCAGGTTGACTCTCCCGGAGAGTGATGGTTCCAAGAAACACGGACAAGGCTGATCGTCCGATTCTTGAGTACCTTCTCTCGTCGGTCTAAAATAGATACGGATTGTTCCTCGTAAGTTAGGTCGGTACCAACGACTAACTCAGAATGATCGAGGACATGACTCGGATCCGGGACATACCCACGTAACTAGGACACATGAAACACATCATGTATGCCAGTTAACGAAGGCGGAAGGACAAGTCGATAAGCCATATCGCCTACCTGAGCAAGAATCTTAAAAGGACCAACGTATCTTGGACTAAGCATTCCTCGGGTTCCAAATCTGATGATACCCCGAGTAGGCGAAATTCGCAGAAATACTTGGTCGCCCGCTCTGAACTCTAGAGGCCTACGATGCTGATCTGCCCAATGACGATGTCGGTCCTGCGCAACTCGAAGGCGCTCTCTGACCAACTTTACTATCTCCACAGTCTGTATGATCATCTCTGGTCCCAACAACTTTCGTTCTCCAACGTCGTCCCATGCCAAAGGGGACCTGCACTTTCTTCCATACAATGCTTCGAACGGGGCCATCTGAATGCTAGCCTGATAGCTGTTGTTATAGGAGAACTCCACTAGATGAAGGTGATCCTCCCAAGATCCGCCAAAATCCAAGGTACATGCCCGTAGCATATCTTCTAACGTCTGAATGGTTCTTTCTGATTGCCCGTCAGTTTGTGGATGATAAGCAGTACTGAATCTCAACTTGGTTCCTAAACTTTGGTGTAAGCTCCGCCAAAAATGGGAAGTAAACTGCGTATCCCGATCTGATACTATACTAACTGGAACACCGTGCTGCCTTACTATCTGCTTCATGTACATTTCTGCTAACTGCTCAGTAGTCTGTCCAACTCAGAAGGGAAGGAAATGAGCGACCTTCGTGAGTCGATCTACTATTACCCAGACTGCATTCTTGCCAGCCGGAGATCTAGGTAAACCGGTCACAAAATCTATCGTGATGTGCTCCCATTTCTATTCTGGGATAGGAAGCGGCTGGAGCAACCCTGCTGGTCTCTGCTGCTCGGCTTTCACCTGCTGACAGACCAGACACTTGGATACAAATCTCGCTATCTCTCTTTTCATGCCATTCCACCAAAAGAACTGCCTGATATCTCGATACATCTTCGTTCCTCCTGGATGAATAGAGTAAATAGAACTATGAGCTTCGGACATAACTTCTTGCCGAAGGTCTCCACTCGGTACACAGAGTCTGTTTCCAAACCTGAGCGTACCATCTTCATGAATCACTAACTCCTTCCTACGGCCTGATTCACACTCCGACCGCAACTTCTGAATCTGTGGATCTCCTGCTTGTGCTGCCCTTATCCTCTCTACTAAGGTTGACTGAATCTGCATACTGGTCATTCTTCCTATATCCCCTGGCAAAACTACTTCGATTCCCATACTCTGAAGGTCTTCTAAAATATGCTTCTGCGAGGTCAGGATAAAGGCACTGTTTCTCCTACTCAGTGCATCTGCAACTATATTCGCCTTGCCTGGATGATACTGAAGATCTAAATCAAAATCCTTCAGCAGTTCTAACCATCTTCTTTGCCTCATATTCAAATCTCGTTGCGTGAATACGTATTTCAAACTCTTATGATCAGTATAAATCTCTACCCGATCCCCGTACAAATTATGCCTCCACAACTTGAGTGAAAATACCACAGCTGCTAACTCCAAATCGTGAGTCGGGTAATTCTTCTCATGGTCTCGAAGCTGCCGAGACGCATATGCTATCACCTTTCCATGCTGCATCAATACACATCCAAGACCCTTCCCAGATGCGTCATAATATACTGTAAAGCCTTCCGCTCCTACCGGAAGCGTCAAGATCGGGGCTGAGATCAACCTCTTCTTCAATTCTTCAAATGATGCCTGACAGCTAGCTGACCAAACAAACTCCACGTCCTTGTGCGTCAAACGCGTTAAGGGCGCAGAGATCTTGGCAAAGTCTGCCACGAACCTTCTGTAGTAACCAGCTAATCCCAAGAAACTTTGCACTTCTGCAACCGTTCTCGGGACTGGCCAATGCTCTACGGCTTCAATCTTCTTCGGATCTACTGACACTCCTGCCCCAGAAATTACATGCCCAGGAACGAAATGTGATCTAACCAGAATTCACACTTGTCGAGCTTCGCATAAAGTTGATGCTCCCTCAATGTCTGCAAGACAGTCCTAAGATGTTTCCCATGCTCTTCTTCACTGCTGGAATAGACAAGAATGTCATCTATGAACACCACCACAAATTTATCCAAGTACGGCAAAAAGATGCGGTTCATTAAATCCATGAATACTGCGGGTGCGTTGGTTAGTCCAAAGGGCATTACTAAAAACTCATAATGCCCGTATCTAGATCTGAATGCTGTCTTCGGTATGTCTTGCTCCCGGACTCTTACTTGATAGTATCCCGACCGAAGATCGATCTTGGAAAAGACGCTGGCCTTGCTCCACTGGTCAAACAGGTCATCAATCCTTGGTAGCGGGTACTTATTCTTTACTGTTACTGCATTCAGCTTGCGGTAGTCGATGCACATCCTCGTCGACCCATCCTTCTTGGGAACTAGAATCACTGGCGCGGCCCAGGGCGATTTACTGTCTCGGATGAATCCCTTAGACTTCAACTCTTCTTCATGTTGATACAACTTATCCTGTTCTGACGGCGACATTCTGTAAACTCTGTCTGCAATAGGCCTCGTTCCAGGGTTCAACTCAATGCTAAATTCTACCTCTCTGACTGGGGGTATCCCTGGAAGCTCATCAGGGAAGACGTCGAGAAAATCTTCGACCACTCTCGGAATCTGTCCTGGCTCTGATACTGCTGCTGAGATGACGCCTCCGGCCTGATTCTTCAAGGTTCGAGTAAAGATGAACTGCTCCATCCCAGGAATGCTGAATATGACCCTACCTCCTCTACAATCAATGGTCGCATGACTGTCTCTCAACCAGTCCATGCCAAGAACAACATCAAAATTCCCCATAGGGAATTCAATCAATGATGTGGGCAATAAATGCCCACACACCACTACCGGACATGAAAAGCGCACTCTGCTCACTTCTACGAGCCCATTGCCGGTGAGTATATCCATCCTCTCCGGCAATGCCTCAAACACTAGTCCAATCCGTGTAGCATATTGTGCAGAGATGAATGAATGAGTAGCGCCTGAATCAAATAATGCTACAGCGGGAAATGAGGTGACGAGAATTTTACCTGCCACCACGTCACTAGACGCTAGAGCCTCTTCCAAGGTCAATGTGAGAGCCTGGCCCCGCGGAGCCCCTTGTTGCGGCCTTCCTCGACCATGCTGTTGCTGCCTCTGAGGGCCTTCGGCTTCCTGTGCCCGGCGGAACATCTGAGCCTGCGTTGGTAGACGCTGGGCTAGGGGCCTTACTGCTAATACTGGCCCTCCACTCGGGGTTGCCGCCGGAGCTGGCAATGCTGGAAACTGCTGAGCTGGCCCTCCTGGCCTCTGCATCATAGGACAAGTAGAAATACGGTGGTCTGAACTACCACACCTCAAGCATAAGCCATTCGCTGACCGGCACACCTCCCTCGTGTGCCCTGCCTTCCCACAGAATGTACAGCCCTGGGGTGCTCCCTGACGCTGTTGCTGGTTCCTCGGCTGCTGATGCCGAACTGGCGCTGTATTAGTTGACACGGCCGTCCTCCGCGGCGCTCCTGCATCATGAATACGTACACCGGGTGCTGGTGCCGATGTTCGCTGCATTGCTCCTCCTCCAACCTGGGAATGAGATCTCTTCTGACCTCCTGTCCTCGATGCCAACCTCTGCTGGGTAAGCTCGTGCCTCCGGGCTGCCGTCAAGACAGCGTCAAACGTCTGGTAGTCGTGTCCTTCCACAAGTTGTAATAATTCCAAATGGAGTCCCTGCTGGAACCTCATAGCTTTCTCTGGCTCCGTTGCCACCATTGCTGGCGCGAAACGGCACAATCTGCAGAACTCTGCTGCATACCCATCTACGGTCTTGCCTGCTTGCTTGAGACTGATGAACTTCTGCTGGAGCTCATATCGAGCTACTATGCCAAAATACTTGGTCTTGAATCTGTCACTGAAGGTGGTCCAACGAACAGGGCGTCTTGTACCAACTTTTTCTGATGCCCACCAGTCGCGGGCAAGATCCTGAAGTACCAGTTTGACCTGATCAACCTTCTCATCATCTGGAACCTTGGCTGCCATAAGAATGGCTTCGATGTCTTGAATCCATGCATCCGCAGTGATGGCATCCTCCGTGCCATCAAAATACCTCGGGTTCAAGCGACGGAACCTTCCTGATGCTCCCGAGTCAACCCCGGCACTCCTCTCAAGAGCTAACTGAATTCCTTGGTTCAGCAACACGTTCTGCTCCTGCTGCCGAGTCTGTTGCTGTTGGTTAGTGACAAGAAACCCCCGGATGATCTCCAGGAGTGCTACGGCGTCTGGTACTGCCGTTGCTGCTGGTGCTGCTGGAGTTTCAATAACCTGCGGCTGCACTGCCTCTGGCTCCATTTCTGCTCGTGCCTGCACTGGAGAAGGTTCTCTCCCCTGTTGCGGCCCAGTCGAGCCATGCTCTTGCTGCTCTTCCTCATGGGCCTCACCCGCTACTGAGAATGAAGCACCCCTATAGAGAAGAATATAAGATTATCAAGTCCGGACGAAGAAGATTTCGAGGATGCAAGTCAGGTTAGAGATCAAGGCAAGGACGGAGAATTAGAAACAGAATTTCAAGGGGAACAAGTTTTGATTGAGACTCCTAATAATTCACAATACCCCACAAGTCTGAAAATCAGACCTGCATGGGCCACCACTAAAACCTTGTCACGCCCCAGTACCGAAATACGGAGACGGACTAGGCCAGCTACACCATATGAAGTACGTAACGTCATACGGCGATCGTGGCTGTC
>JANAVB010041260.1:0-43337 GCA_029216955.1 Iris pallida | reverse complement strand
GGGGTTTTGGGCTGCTGTCCCCCCCCCCCCAACCCAAAACAGCAGCCAAACAACAGCAATAACAGCTGCTATAGCAGCAGTAGCACACATTAGCAGCAGCAGTAGCACCAAACAGCCCACATTTACCCCCTTCAACCCCCCCAAAAGCCCCTCTATATATACCTATATATCCCTATATATATCCCTATATATATATATATATATATATATATATATATATATATATATATATATATATATATATATATATATATATATATATATATATATAAATATATATATATATATAACCATATATATCCCCCTAAAAATAGCCTATGAGTGGGTTGTGAAATGAGATAAGAGTGGGTTAGAATAGTGGGTTAGAGTTTAGATATGGAAAGAAGTAGAGAATAGTTGGATAGTGAGTAGAAGGGTGATTTTGAGTTCCGAGTGTCAGAACGCGTCCAAATTTGAGATGAGACTTAGATGTGTGAATTAGATTTTGTGGGTAGGCTCTGAAGTTAAAATCGGGGTTTCGTGTGGGATTAGGAGGATGATATCACACGATATCATTGAGTATCTTGCGATACTCAAGATAATGGGTAAATCAACAATATGAGTCGTAAGATGGACTGGATGTCCACTTTACCTAGAAAACTTGGTAGGTAATGTTAGTGTAGGTTAGTATCCTACTACCCTAGGAAGCCGGGAGTGGAACTCCTAAGGAAAAGCTACTTGGCCTTAGTATTAGAGTAGAAGGGTAAACAGGATAAGAAGAGATAATATCCATTTCTCAACATATGGGTTTAATACCTTAAGATATAGCTATAAATAGGATATTATGGTTGGTAATGGTTAGAAATAGTGGACTTGGTCTAGTTTTGACCTTGGTTGACCACGGTTGACTATTTTGACCTAAAGTCAACCGAAGCCTAAAAATTGCTAGAACTTGACCAGAACTTGACCAAACTTGACCAGTTGACCCAAAGTCGACTATTAGTCAACGTTAGCCAAGTTTGACCTAAAGTTGACCTAGAGTTGACCTAAGATTGACCAGAGTTGACCAGTTGACCAAAAGTCAACTGTAAGTCAACTGTTGACTTAAATCGACCTAGTTTAATTTTGTTTGACTTGTATTGACCCAGTTTAACTTTGTTAGGCCTAATATGACTTAGATTGACCCTGTACAATCTAGTTTGACCTTGTTTGACCTAGATTGACTTAGTTTGACGTGTCTTGACCTAGTTTGACTCAGTATGACTTAATTTTACTTCCAAACCATTATATTGATACAGTATTCCATCTATAGGTCCTCGAGGCACTGTTTTTGGACTCAGTCGACTTATCCATCATATTACAAGCAAGTACATTCTCTGATATTTTTCTAATTTATGATAATTGTTATAATTCATGTAATTAGTGTAGATATGCTTGTTCTCACACATTGGTCACACAGATTGATATTCATGGATCCCGACATGAGATGTTATTCCTTGTTATCTTGGTATGTCTTGTGCAAGCCCCCTTGTAGTTCTTGTGCAGTATATGGACGCTGATTCTCGAGGAGACTTGCTCCCTTCTCGTAGAATCCCACGTCGTGACGTGTCTTGTTTGGATCTACTCTACTAGTCGGGGACGGGGAGTACTAGTGTAGGTGTGTGGTCATTATCCGCCTTGTTTATTCTTGTAGACCTTGTGAATGCCAATCCTACACTCCATGTATGATTGGCTAGATCATTAGACCTTGTGCAGACCCAAGCCGACCACATATCAAAGCTAGTACTCACACACCTAGATATATGATTCTTGATTCTTGTAGATGCCATGATCAGTTTTACTTGTCTTGTTCTAGTTCTAGATTTACAGCTTACCATGCCATGATACTCACATGTACATTCTATGATTTCTTGTATATACTCTCTATTTATAGTTTATAGCTTTTGTCATATCTTGTGAACTGTTGTTAGTTGATTGTACTCGTTTCATCCTGACTGGATATGTTGACAAAATATTACAGATGCTGATGAGGAGGATTACTGTACCTACTACGGTCCGGATGACGTAGTGGGCTTAGACTTGGAGACCTTGGCTCAGCATGGCTTAGCTCCGCCTGACGAGACTTTACCTATTGTTCAGTTAGAGTTGTTTGAACTGGACCTTGTCTCCATCTTGCTACTTATGCATATGTTATTATATTTTGGGATTGTATAACTATATTACTTGTGTCTCTCTCTCGTTGTTGAGCTGGATATTGTATTGTGGTTTTATCTATCTAGTTTTTCGTGTCATGATTCTTCCTTCTAGATTGTGATTGAGTTTATCAGTATTTCATATTATATTCCTTCGTACGGAGATGACATGTTATTATATACTGTTATTGGCTAGTAAACCTACAGCGTTCTATGCCATTTTTACGGTGTAGGCTGGGCGTTGTCACGCACTTGTGCCCCTACCTAGGGTGCGGGTCGTGACACCATGCAAGACTCAACTCAACTTACCGTCTTACACAGTCATTACTTATTTAAAGTATTTTTATTCTTTTAATTCCTTTCTGCAGTATTCTGTTAGCCCAATGATCTAACTATATTTTCGATTGTGGTTATTTGATTAAGTTTAACATTATGATATCACTAATATTTATGCTATCTCTATAGCGTTGATACTTAAACTTTGCATAGTCCTAATGTGCTTTATCTTATCATACTTGCTACATGTATATTGTTTTGTTCGTCTAACATGTATTTGCAGAAAAGCAATTAGCAAGATCAAATATAGACATATGCAATAAAAAATTATGGTGGGCCAAAGACGATGGTATTCCACAAAGATTTCTCTGAACCGTCCGACGACATCTTCGGAGACACGCACCCTGTCGGGGGTTCGGGAACGAAGCCCCCAAAAGGTGTTTAGTTTTTACAAACTGAGTATCTTTGGACTGTTGTCGCCAAGAGAGAAAGCCAACACCTATCAAAGGAAGAAGCCAAGCCATGCCATCATCATTTTAAGACTCTAAAGAAGCCTGCACCTGCCTAAGTATATCTGGAGTTTATAATGAGTCTTAGGAATATATGTAAACACAATAAATGAATGACAAAATCGAAAGCTATGGTAGAAAATAATCCAAGACAATCTTCGTAATCCTGACGGATGATCCGTCGGATCTCCGCAGAAATACGGCAGAAGATCCGAATGGACTCACAGAATACCTTCTATGATTGTTCGAATTATTCGATGAAAAATCGCAAAATTTTGGCAGATTTTTCATCCTATTACCGTTTGCATTCCAATGGTCGGATTTTGTTGAAGATTGATCCCAACGGCTATATCTATAGCCATTAGACTATGCAGACGGATAATCCGGCAGACTTTTACAGAAATTCGGCGGATTATCTGTCAGCCTGATGAAAGTTGTATTAATTGCTCTTTTCAATGCTTTGGTTATAAATAGCCTTGAACCCCTTCATTTAAGATTGATGCTTTTAAGCCTAAAACTTTCTAATATACCAAAGCCTATCCACAAACACTTCACCAAAGCTTTCATTTGCCAATCCATCAATTATGTTAGAGTGTTCTTGAGCTATAAGTGTGAGATCTTCAACTTGTTGTAAGAAGATCAAAACCTTTTTGTGAAAGGTTGAAGTTGGAGAGTCTTCGGATAAAAGCTCTCGATTGAAGTTGGAGAGTCTTCTGATAAAAGCTCTCGGGTTGAAGTCAGAGAGGCCTTCGGATAAAAGCTCTCGTGTAAGAAGTTGGTGAGCCTTCGGATAAAAACTCACGTTGTACTATTTGCGATATTAATAGATAAAGCCGGAGAGATTTTCGAGACTGGAGTGCCCCTTGGGAGGATACCAGGATATATCAGATGTCGGTATTGTTGTTGCTTCTTCTCTTGCACTTATATTTTTAAATTGCATAATAGTAATCCCTTAGTGCTTGATTAGTTAGCTTGACCCTATTCACCCCCCTCTAGGGTTCCTACACACTCATTGTTTCAGGGAGTGCCTTGGTGTGCTGCAGTTTCGAGAACTTTTCCATTCATGTTACCATATTCTTGACTCAACACAGGAATGACTACTTGTTAGCCTCCTTTGTATTCACTTGAATCAACCGTGTTCTGTGTCGTGCCACCAATCAAGTCATACTCTATATGACAAGCCTTTGAAATCGTGAAAACGTGGCAATGAAATCATAGGGTCATACCTACCATGTCAAAAAAAATTGATAATCTTTGTGTCAACATCAGAATGCTACTTTTACCCAAGTCATGGGATCGAAAGATCAAGTGCCAATTTAAAAATCCAGCGTGATGTGCTTATCTAAGCATTTAACTTTCCATATTTTTCATGTTCTATGCAATCTGACTCAGAGTGGGATTATTCTCTTAGCTATGTGGGTACATCTCTTTTATTAGCAAACCTACTCAGTACATTTAAAATATCTAGTTTGTTAGTGAGAAGACCAAGCAGAGGAAAGTTCACCGAAGCCACCCACCTGAACGAGAAGTTGTCTCGATCGAGCGGGACTTCGAGCAAGTCGTTACATAGCTAAATCCAAACGTCGTTGCGTTTCGATTCCTCTGGTTGACCTGAGCGGGGTGGGACACTACAACTTTATTGTTTCATATTAATTACTAACTTAAATAATGATCATTGTACCGTGTTATAGATAGTTTGGCAACCATATCGGGATATGCAGAATAGTACTCGTCCATTGCAACCAGTCGCTCTATTTCATGGTTTGATAAGTTGCCATGATATCGAGGAGCCTTATGCCAGATAGAGTGCTTCGTAGTTTGGCTATGTACAAACTATATCGAAGAAATTGGTGACTGTGCAAGAGGGACAAAATTATTCAATTTGTCCTGCCAGTGTACCACTAGGTCTCATACTTCTTATCTGAGTAGCAACGTCATGTTATCGGTGCATCCAAACGACACCCGGTGGTTGACATGTAGGATTATAGCGAGGACTACATGACATATTATGTAGAGGTTGGACATGGCATATTGTTGAACCCTAAGACTCGAAGAGGTAATGTGCGGGTAGCAGCCCCTCTTCCATCTAAATCAATATTGTATGCTGCACTGCTGAAGATGGTGATGACTAAATTGTTAAATTGTTGAATTGTTGAATTATAAGATTTTTACTTTGTTTATTAACGTTGCTGAGTTTATTGTGTGTTTCTTATACAGGCTAACAAAGCCAATAAGTTGGGAAAAAAATCTCGCCAGTTGCAAGGGTGAAAACTATGTTGAAGTCGGTGAGCAGTTACAGAACATCGACAATACCACTAATTTTTCGTTTCTTGAAGATAGAGAACGACGTACTAAGAGTCGTCATGATAATTAGAAACTTTTAAATTTGTAATTAAGCTTCGCGATATTGTGTGTAACTTTTTTGGTGTTATGATGTTATTGAACTTTGAGCGGCGTACAATGTTGATGGTAACTCGAAACTAGTTGTTTCCTTTATGATGTTATTAAACTTTGGTTGGTGTTGAATATTGATGTTGATTTTGAAATATGATGTTATTAAAATTTTATGTGTGTGATTGTGAATCTAATGTGATGTTGGAACTACTTTTAAACTTGCTGTTACAGTTAGGGCTGTCAAAAAAATGTTTTAATATTGCAAATGTTTAGTGTATTCTGCTGCATGATTATAGGGTCCTCCATCTTCATTATCTTCTTATAAACAATTATTGCATATGTGTAAAGGTGTCGTCTAGGCTATCGCTTCTTCAGGTGCATGGTTATACCAAATCGGAGCAGGTGGAGGAATAGAAGAATGAACGATCAACCTTGAGATGACAAAGTATTTTCCAACATGTCCAATTGTACATAGATTGGATAGACTATGGTCGACCGGTAGAGCGCACATTGGAAAGAAAGTATTGTTAATGTTCTTTAAAATAAGTACAATTGATATCTTATACCTATTAGCGAATACATATGCAACGTAAGGGACGTCCATGTAATGGTCTTCTCCAGTAACAGTATCAGTACATGGAATGCTTGTCAAAAAGTCTCTTACATTTTCTTGTCTGAGTATTTTGCTATAGAAAGAAAGATAACTCTAACTCATCGTACAACTCTTCTCTAACCTGTCTCCATACTTCTTAATCGGAATAGCCAAGTTGTCTTGCAAGCACATGAAATCCACAATGGTCATACATAGAAACATCATGAATAGACCAAATGTAGTCTCATATCTCAGGCATGAAATCTTGAATGTACACACCAATTTTACAAAAATATTGATCTACAATGCTCGTTTTCTTTTTTCTTTCTTTGAACATTCAACTTACTCTTCCTCTTCAAACCGACCACCTTTTCCATAACCGTATGAGTCTGAGATTGCTCTAAACTTCGTTCAAAATGCTCAAACAATGATGGATCTCTGTTAGTTGACTCCAACTTCTTCTTCTATGCTCTACTTAATCTTATTTGTGGTCTACCCTTAGGAGCACTAACAACGGAGGGCTCTTGCAATTGTCTACTTGTCGGGTGGACAAGTTCTTGAATTTTAAGATCAATGGACTTCCTCTCTGGTTCCAGTGTGGCATACCATCTTGTGTGTAGGATTTTCATTTGTGGCATGGAAAAGAAATCACCGTTATGATTCACCATCGGCATGATCGACAACTGTCTCCTTCGTTGATCAACAACATCTATCGGAATAGGTCTACATTGACGTTGATATTCGTTGATCTCATGCGCACAAGGGAGGCCGAGCGAATGTCGATAGGAAGAACCACAAACCTCGGAATTAAAACCCACTAACTTCGACCTACCAATCCCCTCAATTACTAATGCCAATTAATGACTTGTGAGATATTACATAGATTAAATCAGCCAAGAGGTGTTCATTCTTATGTTCATGCTTTACAATATTGAGGCTCATATCAAATGATGCATTTATCTCGTTCATAATCGAATTGGTTATTAAATTTATTGCTTGTCAAACAGAGACAAAATTATTGACCGATGATAGCAGATGTCGTTTCAATTTTGAGTGTAATCCTTCCGCGGTTGGTAAAATTGTTTATCCGTTTTTATTTTTAGAATTTTTTATTTTTAATAAAAAAAATTCAATTTTTTTATAAATAATACATGTTTAGCATATCTAGTTGTTATTTGTTTATAAAAATAAAAAATAAAATAATGTTTGTTAAGTAACAAAAGTACAAATTTATTTATTTGTGGTATTATAACAATCAAATAACCTTAAATATAATCAAGGTTGTTCATGCTAGAATCTCATAGAAAATCTAGTGATACAAATATCTTGGACTACGACATTTGGATTTCATGTCAATATAAATCATCCCATAAGTAACTCAATCAACATTGCCTTTCAATGTCAACTAACCTACTATGTATAATTGTAGGAGTTACTTCCATGACTAGTTTCTTGAAGACGCCCTTCCCTACAGTATACCAAAAGGAGAAGGAATTTGTGAACACAAACCAATATTGGTAGGAAGTGACCTTGTTCACATCTTCTTCGTACCCAACATCACCAATAACCGCCTTCTTTGTGTAGGCAATGTAACGACCCGCTCCGCCCTAACGGAACGCCGATTCAAACGGCAAGTGCAACGACTCAAATGAGCCGCCGACTCGAAGAGTTGCGTCGACATGATAAAGTGTCAATGTGAACGATGTAAGACCTATATTGGCCCGTCAAGATGAATTCAGACTTAGACTTTCAAAAGCGCGCTCGGAGTATCGCTCGGCCGATGCGAACATCGCTATGGTGGGTGGCTCCGATGAACCTGTCTTTGCTTAGCCTATACACTTAATAATACAGACACTATTGCTAGAATCGCTAGGCGATAACACCGTGCATGCTAATAAATGACTCAACGCACCTAGCTAAGGGAATAATCCCATCTTTTATGCTTGTTTAGAACATGGAAAAGAACTCGAAAAATATAAGAACTATCGCACCGCACTCCACGCTCGTGCCAAGGTACAAGCTTACGTTTCAAGTTCCTTATGCGTTTAATAATGAAGCAATGAATGGTTTACAACAATAAAACGGGAAGACTATCGACATAGTCGTTCCGAGTAGAGTATAGCAACATTGAAAGACCTCGGGACTGATGGGTCGCCAAGGTGACTCCCGTACAGGGAGTTGCATAATGTATAAATGAACGAATGAACGAATAAGTGAATAAATGAATCAACGAATGAATGAATGAATGCGTGAATGAATCAATAAACGAACGAACAAGTGAAAGAAAGAAAAGAAGGAATGAATGAAAGATAAGAAAGAAAGGAATGGTTAGCGACATGTATGACAGGGACGTGCAACGGGGCTCACTACCCGCGCTGCACGGATGCCGCCGCCAACCTGGTCGATAACGCATTATGGCTCACAGACAGCCTATGGCTCAAAGACAGCCGTTAAGTTAAAATGACAAGACAATAGGAAATGGTCGCGGACAACCCACTCGTATACGGGGGGGGGGGAGAATCAAAAAGGGATTCCAAGGCAACGATCAACGAGACATCGTGACCGGCCTAGGCGGAATCATGGTTTACAGGCTGCTTGGGTGGGGGCTCGGCCACCCAAGAGACGTCAGGCCGGGTATTTCAAAAGACTATCAAGGTGTACCAGCCATCACGCTATGATAAGTGAGAATACCAAGGGGAACATATCCAAAATGGCTTGTGATGCCAGCGACCGATGCATATAGATTAAGTTGGCTCGATTGCGATAATCCGCGTGCGAGACCTTGCATTGAAACAAGTAAATCTGACTAGCTAAATACGCTATATTACTGAATGAAATATATCTAAACGACAGCTGAGTATAACACATCCTGCCAACTTGAGTAAGCTAAACAACGGTAGAACTGAATGAAGTGCCTTCTGAACATGTTTGAATATAATACACCAAATGAACTAGAGTACTTCGTGCAAATGAGTTAGAAACACGCCTATGATGTGCTAGAACCTGAGGCAGGGACACGCCCTTGACACTGAATGTTTGCGTAAATTACGTTAAGTTGTTATATATGAATTTTTGACTAACTTGGTTTACTTTGGACAGGGAAGACCGGACGGTAAGTATGGGTAAGTCGTGCATGTATTTTCATGCAAATATTTGAAATCGGTAACACGAGATAGGTTATGAAATATGCCATAAAACTGATCATAAGACAAGATTAGAAAGACAATGAACGATAGAGGATGAACATAAGTAAAATGAACGTATTTTGGTAATGATAGCGAGTGGGCAAGCTAGCCTCCCCACCAGTGCATAATAATATACTGATAACCCCACAGTTTGCTTACAGGGTGCAGGAGACGTCGTCGGATGCGGAGCTTCCCTAGAACATGCTAAGGCATGGAGCTAACTCTGGAGCCTTGGAGCGTTGCAAAGGAACTGAAGCACCATATACATGACATAATGTATCGGAACATCGCCATGAATCATTCCATCTTGTAAGCCACTTGGCACGCCTTTTATGTTTCAGAGAGAGAGCTTGAGCGACTTGTAATCTTGGCCTAGTGTCGCTTGTAAACCTCTTGAATATCAATAAAGAGATTGAATTTGTTCCAACTTGTGTTCTTTTACTTTTCGCTGCAACTGGGGATACTCTGTACGACTCTGTGGCCTAGCTCAAATTGGCCATTTCTGGACTTGGCCTTGTACGAGAGAAACTTAGTCTCGTGCGGCATCATGCCTTAGCGAGGATGATCGCTCCTAGCGGAGCGGGGCATGACAGATTGGTATCAGAGCACGACTTTACGTCCTTGGACTTTATTTCGATTCTCTCAGTTTTGAAAGCTCGTTTGGAAACAAAAGAAGTATACGCTCTCTTTCATTGTGCCTTGGGATGTTCCATACAATAAGTCTAATATTTTCAAAAGCTCGTACGAGTGCTCGATGGAATGGGATCGATAGGCAAAGGCCTTTGTGCCAAACCATGACGAATTTGAGTTGAAGGAAAACCAATGCTAAAAGTTAGCAAGTTGTATGCGTGCTTGAATAACCTTACGCTGACAATAGCGAATGAGTGTACGAAACCGTAGTATAGTTCGAACGGGATGGCTATGCACGTAGACTTTTGGCTAAGTTGTGTCGAGTATCACACACCTAGACCTTCTGGTGCAAACGAGTTTGCGAGCGAGATTGACTATCGCTTGGACGAGAATAAGTGAGACTTAGAACGTATGTTGATAGAGGCGTCACTTGACCAATGCCAAAGCAAACACGGGAAAAAGTTCTTAGACTTTGAGAAACGGGCGAACGCACTATTTAACATGTCGATTGTGAATCGAATAACCTTTTGAGGATTTATAGAATGACTTGACCTCGAGTGGTGTATGTGATAGCTTCGAAAAAGAATAAAAAGTGAGTTTCGACAACAAGTCGAGTGGCTCGAACCCTGAGTGGTGTATGGACGTTATAGAAATTGTTCGAGCAAAATTAAAGGATTTACGGATAGAACGAGTATGTCGGTAAGCGATGATATCGCACAAAGCCTTAGAACGAGTAACGCTTAGTTGGTCATGATTCGAGAGTCTCAAACGAGATATCGTTCGGACAAATTAAGAATGTGTAGTGCAAATTACGAAACGGTTGAATGGAGATTCGAAACGATAAAATAAATGGATATCTTGGTCGAGGAAACTTAGTGGATCGTGCATGCGATTTCGAATTTAGTCGAATGGATTGAAACTTGAGTTGAGACAAAATACTCAGATGAAATCGAAGTTAGCACGAGTGGAAGATGGCGTGCATGAAAAACGTTGGTTTGAAGATACGAGAATGACTAAGGAATTGGAATAGATGTTGCTCAATGACGAGTTAGCATGAGACAATACGAATTGAGAAAATAAGTTGTACGACTCAAAATTCATTACAAAAGGAAGATCGTCAGGTTATGTACATCATCGATGGTATTGAGGCATATCAAAGATCGATGTACGATAACTCAGGGGTACTCTGATTCGATGAATGATGATCGTGTTAGAAGTTATTATTTCAAAGGATGCTATGTTGGAGATTTTGATAGAAATGAATGTTTGGATGAAGAAGAGAAGTTACTTGATTGTTCGGTGATAACCATAACGACAACGATCTTGTCTTGTGCGAGTGCAACTCCAGCCTCGCACATGCGTCACGTCGGGTTTGGGACGATCTTTTCGCGTGAGCGTTAGCATGGTGATTCATGTCCAGCAGGAATGATCAAACTAAAAATATCATGACATGGCAATTTTGATTGCTTCGACTTGTGGTTTGAAGCGAAGGTGAATTTGAGGATTGTTAGGACTTGCGATTGAAGAATAAGAAAACTTGAGGATTGAGTAGACCCAATCCACGTATCGAAAATGAGTAAGTCTAGATTCAACACAAGAGTTACGTTCCGATGAAGACGATTATTCCGCGGGAACGTTGACATGGTGATTCGTTGACATGGTGATTCATATCCGTCATGGATAATCAGACTTGCGTGAGATCGGGGCACGACATATTGCAAGGCTAGACGACCTTGTGATCGACTACGTGAATTAGATAGGATGCATAGGTGAATTATATCAAACATACATGAGGAGATAGACTACGATAATTGCTAGTGTGGGCACACGATATTAACATATCGATGATTTGGTTGAGGACAACCTATCGTAGGATGACATTCCTAAACGAGCTCGAACTTGAAGCGGAGATTGTCTTGATGTGAATAGGGTGAACACTGCTTGATGTTTAAAAATTGGAGTGAAACGAACTTGGATAGAAACTCCCGTACAAACAAACAAATGGTTTGACCATAGGATTTGGGGCGAGCATCGTGCAATGACCTTGTACGATGAACCATGAACTTGACTTGTAACTATGACCTTGTGAGCTGACCTAACGGATAGGCGAACGATCCTATGCTGAGTGATTGAACCTGTGTGACTGACATTTACAGTATCGTCGGGACGGACGATAGACTTGGGGCAACAAGACTTAGAGTTAGGACGTGGAACTGGGAGTGTGCGTGAACAACGACGAGATTAGCCTCAAACGAAGTGAATGACAGATGATCGATGATGCACAAGTAAAGTTGGGATAACGAATTGAATCATTGATGGGAAGATGTACTCGATGATTGTGCAATACTTGGCTTAAATCGGATGAAAATTACTTATACTTGGTCGACTACGCTAAGAAGAAATCGTATTGATTTCGTAGACAAGAACGCTTGAGAAACGAATCGGATCACCTCGAGGACCGAGATAAACGATAGTGAGATGCACATGAGTTTGTTTTAATCGAAGTTAGTAAAATGATCGGTATATCAAAACTATCACGAGTAGCTTGTCCGACTTCGCTAATCGCTAAGTTTGGTTGAAATATATGTATTCGGGGGACGTCCTAAAAATATGCACAATCAAAACTCAGCGATATGATGAACTCGAATGCAGCTGCAAGTGGGTGTTGAGATGCGCATGAACGAATGAGTGAGTTAGCCTCAACCTACGACTCTTATGTTTGATGAATTACAACGCACCTTATGCGACCATTACAGTCCCATGACAGGGCGCAATAGCAACCAAGTCGAAGAAACACGATGATTGAATAAGTACCATCAACTCTAAAATGAGTGAAAAGTTATTCAATAAAATTGACCAAACGTATACGACACGAAGCTTAAAACGATACCAGGTATAGTTCGATGTCATTAAAGGATAAAGTCATACGATAGGAATTGTCTAAGATACGCACACGACATGGGTTAAAGAACGATAGGACGACTTGCACTCATGAAGTCTCGAGGACGAGACTTGTTTTGAGTGGTGTATTATGTAACGACCCGCTCCGCCCTAGCGGAACGCCGATTCAAACGGCAATTGCAACGACTCAAATGAGCCGCCGACTCGAAGAGTTGCATCGACATGATAAAGTGTCGATGTGAATCGATGCAAGACCTATATTGGCCCGTCAAGATAAATCCGGACTTAAACTTTCAAAGGCACGGAGTATCGCTCGGCCGATGCGAACATCGCTAAGGTGGGTGGCTCCGATGAACCTGTCTTTGCTTAGCCTAGATACTTAATAATATGAACACTATTGCTAGAATCGCTAGGCGATAACACCGTGCATGCTAATAAATGACTCAACGCACCTAGCTAAGGGAATAATCCCATCTTGTATGCTTGTTTAGAACATGAAAAAGAACTCAAAAAATATAAGAACTATCGTACTACACTCCACACTCGTGCCAAGACACAAGCTTACGTTTCAAGTTCCTTATACGTTCAACAATGAAGCAATGAATGGTTTACAACAATGAAATAGGAAGACTATCGACATAATCGTTCCGAGTAGAGTATAGCAATATATATTGAAAGACCTCGGGACCGATGGGTTGCCAAGACGACTCCCGCACAGGGAGTTGCATAATGTATGATTGAACGAATGAACGAATAAGTGAATGAATGGATCAACGAATGAATGAATGAATGCGTGAATGAATCAATGAACGAACGAACAAGTGAAAGAAAGAAAAGAAAGAATGAATGAAAGATAAGAAAGAAAGGAATTGTTAGCGACAGGTATGACGGGGACGTGCAACGGGGCTCGCTACCCGCGCTGCACGAACGCCGCCGCTAACTTGGTCGATAATGCATTATGGCTCACAGACAGCCTATGGCTCAAAGACAGCCGTTAAGTTAAAATAGCATGACAATACGAAATGGTCGCGGATAACCCACTCGTATACGGGGGAAGAATCCAAAAGGGATTCTAAGGCAACGATCAACAAGATATCATGGCCGGCCTAAGCGAAATCATGGCTTACGGGCTGCTTGGGTGGGGGCTCGGCCACCCAAGAGACGTAAGGCCGGATATTTCAAAAGACTATCAAGGTGTACCAGCCATCACGCTATAATATGTGAGAATACCAAGGGGAACATGTCCAAAATGGCTTGTGATGCCAGCGACTGGTGCATTTAGATTAAGTTGGCTCGATTGCGATAATCCGCGTGCGAGACCTTGCATTGAAACAAGTAAATCTGACTAGCTGAACACGCTATGTTACTGAATGAAATATATCTAAACAACAGCTGAGTATAACACATCCTGACAACTTGAGTAAGCTAAACAACGGTGGAACTGAACGAAGCGCCTTCTGAACAGGCTTGAATATAACACACCAAATGAACTAGAGTACTTCATGCAAATGAGTTAGAAACACGCCTACGACGCGCTAGAACTTGAGGCAGGGACACGCCCTTGACACTGAATGTTTGCGTGAATTACGTTAAGTTATTATATATGAATTGTTGACTAACTTGGTTTACTTTGGACAGGAAAGACCGGACGGTAAGTATGGGTAAGTCGTGCATGTATTTCCATGCAAACATTTGAAATCGGTAACACGAGATAGGTTATAAAATATGCCATGAAACTAATCCTAAGACAAGATTAGAAAGACGATGAACGATAGAGGATGCACAGAAGTAAAATAAACGTGTTTTAGTAATGATAGCGAGTGGGCGAGCTAGCCTCCCCACCAGTGCATAATAATGTACTGATAACCCCACAGTTTGCTTGCAGGGTGCAGGAGACGTCGTCGGGTGCGGAGCTTCCCTCGAACGTGCTAAGGCGCGGAGCTAAGTCTGGAGCCTTGGAGCGTTACAAAGGAACTGAAGCACCATATATATGACATAATGTATCGGAACATCGCCATTAATTATTCCATCTTGTAAGCCACTTGGCACGCCTTTTATGTTTCAGAGAGAGAGAAAGCTTGAGCGACTTGTAATCTTGGCCTAGCGCCGCTTGTAAACCTCTTGAATATCAATAAAGAGATTGAATTTGTTCCAACTTGTGTTCTTTTACTTTTCGCTGCAACTGGGGACACTCTGTGTGACTCTGTGGCCTAGCTCAAATTGGCCGTTTCTGGACTTAGCCTTATACGAGAGCAACTTAGTCTCGTGCGGCATCACGCCTTAGCGAGGACGATCGCTCCTACGGGAGCGGAGCGTGACAGGCAATGACTAGTGCCTTTGGTAGGAAGTGGTCCATGTTCATACTCACACATGCAAGTGCACACTTATTCAGTTCAATAGCCTGTAGAGCAATGGTGAACACATGAGAAGTGAATGACTATCCGAAAAAGATTAGAGACAATTTCATACTCACGCCTGCAAGCGCACACTCTGTGAGCACCCTGAATTTCGGGTTGATTTTTTTTTTTTGATTGATTTTAATTTCAATAAATAATTTATTCTGTTATTTTTCCTTAAGTGTGCTTTCCCGTGCCATTGATATTTGGAGTGTCAGGGATGTTCATCTCTGAAAATCTTCTTCACGAGTTTGGGAGTGGACAGGATTACCTTCCTGATGGTATATAGTGTCCCACTCAAACTTGTTTCCTTGTGCTCTTTTTGCTTCGCAGAACTTCGGGTCAAATTAGACCGTTTGATTATTAATTAATTTTTCCACTCTTTTCCTTGATCATTATTAGCACGTTACAGTGACTTTTAATTTGGGAGCGCAAGACCAGTCAGTTTCTTGAAACCAACTTCTCATGCTTGATCTACTCGAGACGTTCGTCACCCATGACCTTCGCGTCCCACTCAGATACGTCATTTTGTGCTCCATTTGATTCGTACAACTTTTTCGACATGTGACCCGATTTTATTTCACTCCACGGCGTCACATTCATCTTCCAACTTGATTTGTGGGTCCCCTGTCGACCAAAACCTGTCCTCCCCAATTATGGACATGGCCCACATTGAGCCTACTACCCGTCCGCTACTTGTGTCCCATTTATAGGAATCCCCATGTGCTACTTATTTACCCATGATCATCAACGTCTAATTTTAATTCGATTTTTGCTCAATGTCCGGTTTTGACCCAATCCGGCTCCACCGAGTCTAGTCCAGCTCCATGTTGCTCTCCATCATAACACCCTCATATTTTCTTGCCCAAAAATATCAAGTTCTCTCCTACATATTTTTCTATATTTATTAGAAATTTCTATTTATTTAATTCTCATAGGAATGACAATTTTTCTCTAATTAAATCCTAGCCCTTGATCTACCCCAACTCATCACCACTCTCAATTCCCTACACAACACAAACTCTCACAGCCAACAATTGTTGGCCGGCCCTAACCCCAATACAAATTTTTCTCTCTCTCTTCCTCTCACATTTGTTATTATCATCTTCTCTCTCTCTTTTTTTCAAATTATTCCTATACAACAAAAACCACAACAATACAACTACTTCAACAGCAGCTACAACCCAACTCCATGCATCCCGACAGCTCGACCACCTCCTCCCACATGGCCGACACCCTCACTCCGGCCACCCTGGCCAGCCCGGCCGTCGACCTCCACCATCGACTACCCCACCATCCATCTCCTACTTCATTCCTCCTCCTTCCTCCTCACATCCACCCATCCGCCACCACCCATCCATACACCCCGACCACTCCATCCAACCGTAGCAAACACCACCCGCACCACCACCTCCTCCGCCACACTGGCCCCCGTCGCCGCTTCGCCGACCACCATCGTGTTCGCCGTGGCCAGGCCGGCCTTCCCGTGCCATCGCAGCAGCACCAGAGCACAGCTGCTGCATGAGTTCAGACGCGCGCACGCGAGCGCGCGCGGGCCGCCATCGTGCGTTGCCGTGCCGCCGTGGCTCATCGCGGGTGCGCCCCACCCTACGCTGCCTTCCCCTGACGGCCACCGTCCTCCGGGACACGCCGTCGAGTCGATTCGTGCGTTTTGCACGACGTCCCGTCGTGACGCGCGCGGAGTCGAGTTCGTTTTGGCGCTCCGTCGCAGCAACTTTGTGTACATTTTTCCGGAGATTCGACCGTTGGATCGACGATTTCTTTGCTCCATCGCAGTCTTGGTATATCCAACTTCGTCTCTGTCAATTTTCGTCCGTTAATTTTATCGTTTGATACATAAAAACTGGCCACCAAGTTGATCGTTTAAATTGTATTAAATTTGGACAGTTTCGCGGGGCCAACTTCGTCAGCTTGTATCTCCTCCACCATAGCTCCTTTTGGTGTGCTACTAGTTCCTGTGCAAAGCTGGTATAACCCTCTTACTACCCCTCCAGTTTCGTTTCATTGTGAGCTTGTTTGATTGGTTGAATTCGACGCCAAAGTTGGCCGTCCGAATTCGTAATTTCCAACTTGTAAAATTTTATTTTTGAACACGGGACTCCAGATTTCATTTCTGACACCACCATTAGACTTGTGGCATCGTTCTGGCGTATTTTCATATAAAATTTGTTAGATTTGGAGAACGTGGGCCCTTGCACATTTTTCGGTGCAAAGTGGGTCCCACTTTCTGGATCAACGGGACTTTTTGACGTCGGCTCATCGGAATCCAATTCCGGATATACCATTGAGTTCGTATCGTTATTCTGGACTCATTGACATATAATTTGCTAGGTTTTGGTGGACATTGGGTCTGGCACGTATTTCGGTGCAAGTCGGATACCAATATCCGGGTCAATGGGTCATTTTGAGATCGGCTCATCGGAATCCAATTCCGGATATACTGTTGAGTTCGTATCACCATTCTGGACTCGTTGACATATAGTTTGCTGAGTTTTGAGAACTTTGGCTCCGGCACGTATTTCCGTGCAAACCGGAATTCCAAGTTCTGGTCAACGGGCCAAATTGAGATCGGGTCAACGGAATCCAATTCTGGAGATAACGTTGGGTTCGTATCGTCATTCTGGTTTCATGGACATATAATTTGTTATATTTTGTAGACTTGTTTTCTTGCACATTTTTCGGTGCAAAACGGCTCCGACACGGACAACGTTTTGACCCGAAATTACCTTTTTGCCTTTGTGTCCAAATTGGACCGATGGGTAGGCTATCCTAGCTAATTTGACCATTCTGGACACGTTGGCGATGTTTATTTCATCGTCCGACAATGTTTGTTAATAATTTCTCTGAGTTTGACATTTTTATAATTAATTCTTATAATGTTCGTATTTCGAGATTAGTACAACGAAACTGAGCTCAGTCAATTCCAGTGATCTCACATCGCTGAAATTGACAAGATGGACACGTGGATCACTATAATAAGATTATTAATCTTGCCATTGATATTCTTATCTCGATTTGTGTGTCGTAAGTTTCGACGTACGAATAACGAAGTACACTTTAATAATTAGACTAGAATTTACCCTGTTTGACCAGAGTTGACCAGTTGACCAAAAGTCAACTGTAAGTCAACACTCGACCTAGTTTGACTAAATTATTGACCGGAGTCGACCTAGAGTTGTTTTGACTTAGAAGAACCTAGAATAATGTAGATTGATTATAGAGATTCATTTATTACAACTTGAACACCTTGTAACCTGTGTTGCTTTAAATAGGACTCTGTGGCTTTAGTGGGACCCCCCTATACTTATCAGCTGTTCAGGTTATCAGGCAAGTACATTCTCTGATCATTTTATATCCTGCTTAGAATTATTTCCTACAGTAGATTACTTTACTTGTACTGTCACGATGGTCACACGGATTGGTACTATATGAATCCTTTCTTGAGATGTTATCCTTAGGGAGCATCGGGTACTACATGTTCTGTGCGTTTCACTTACATGGCGTATCACTATGCTTCATTGGTTCTTTGATCACTTACGACATATACTCTTATGATCGTAGAGTCTTCCTGGAATCTTACACTGTTGGGTTACCCCCAGAATCCCCATTTATGGGACTTACACTGTTGGGTTACCCCCAGAATCCCCATTTATGGGACTTACACTGTTGGGTTACCCCAAGAATCCCCATTTATGGGACTTATACTGTTGGGTTACTCCCAGAATCCCCATTTATGGGACTACTATGTACCACCCTTCGGGGGCTTACCACCCTTCGGAGGCTGTTACATAGCATCATATAACATAACCTGGCTGGATCCTTGTGTATTGATTGGGGGTACGTGGGAGTATTACATATTCATATTGTACTCTGACTCACTAGTCACTGCTAGTTCTCTATGTATAGTAGATATTTCTATTACAGTTCTCTCTCTGTTTACATACTGTTTTCTTTCAGTACCTGTATCTTACTTTACTGCATGATTATATTTTCTAACCTGCTATGATCTGTTGAGTTGTACTGTACTCGCTCCAGTCCTGACTGGACCCGTTGATAAATTTTACAGATAGCTTGGAGGTTGCCTGCTAGCCTAGAGGAGACACATTAGAGGATGTTAGATAGTTGTTTCATTTGTTTGGAGTTGTATTTACTTTGTGGATTACTGTATATGAGTTTGAGGTATATTTTTGGGTTTTTGTATCTTAGACACTTAGACTTCTATCTCATGTCTTTCTTTTGGATTTCATGTTTTATCTATCCTTATCATGCTCTACCCTAGATGTGATTGAGACTGTATCTGCTATGTCACCCCCATTCGGGGAGTATAAACTGCTTGACATTATAATGTTAGATGTTGTGACCTAGGACAGCGTTCTACCGCCAATACTGCGGCGTAGGCTGGGCGTTGTTACGTTCTCGTACCCAAACAGGGGTGCGGGTCGTGACACGTTTTTAGTGGTGGCCCATGCAGGTTGAGTTTGTGTAGTGGTATTCGAACTAGAGTACCACTACAGCCTGCACTAGGAATAGGATATATTTTTGAAGGTACTCAATCACAGTTAGGAACCCTTGAGAGATTCCTGGGACGACCTTTGAGAATCTTATTTTAACTTCGAATTGCAAACTCTTTTTTCCTTGATTTGATTTATTTTTACTTTTTGTTGTTAAGTTTGATTTTGATGGGTTATGGTTGAATTTGAGTTTGTATTCATTGATTTTGATGGATGATTGTCGAATTTTGGATTTTGATGATAGTTGTTGCATCCGAGTTTGTATTTGATGGACTTTTGCTAATTTTTTGAATTTTGATGTTCGTTGATAAATTTGATTTGATTTTTGGGTATTCATTGTTGATTTAATTTAAATTTTGACAAGATGAAATTATATGGGCTAGGTCATCTATGTTATGGAATCTAGTCTTCTATAGTCACATTAGCCAGCATGGTGAGGACACATAGTCTGACTCTGGATATATTTCTCGGGTGTGGAAATTTAAGGTTTTCGCAGCCAAGCTAGCGGCACCGCAAAAATGTTAAATACCATAATTCTAGAGGTATGTGCATAAGTCAAGGACTCTGTGATTATCGTAGCCTTGCTCACTAGTATGACGAGGATTTAGAGTATCATGATTTTGGATAGACGCATATGATTATCAGATTGTACCTTAAATATTTTCGAGCATGTTTTCTCTACTTTTGTTGCAGTCCTTCAAAAAAAAGAATTATTAATTGATTTGTTTTGTTTAGTTTCTAATTATTTAACTTAGGAGTAGGTTTAGCTGTTTTTATAAACCTTGTGAAACTTCTTACCATGAATTTCTTCTTAATACAATGAATCGATGATTTTGTTAGACTTTATCTTGGATTTGATATTTTAACTCTGGATTTCAAAATGGATCCTTCCTTAAACAGATAAGCAAAACAGATTTCATTGTTATTTCCTCCTTGCTATTATTCTAGTATTAAATAATAATAATGATAATAAAACTGTCTTGATTTCGTCAATCACCTGCTTGCAATCTTGGTAGGAATCTAAATGTTAGTGTTAACGTAGAATTAAATTTTTTTTTATATTGGGACATGAGAATATGTATATGAATATATATAGCAGACACTTTGCCTAACACGTATGCATGCTACACTTGATTTTTCCACCTATCTAAATACATATTAATAGGTTATTGATGTTTAAATTTTCAAAACCCCAATATTTTTGGTTCTCTGCTTTTTCTAGCTTAACTCGTATTTTAAATATAAATTTCATGTTATTAGTTATGTTTACATCACTGCACATGTATGTTATACTTAGAGTTTCAATTCAAAAAATTTGTTGAGTTTTGTGTTTAATTTGTCAAATCTAAGACTGTGTGCATATTAACCCTTGATACGAGATTCTGAATGTTAGTTCAAATTGCTGTTCCATTTTTATGAAATATTTAGAGCTGTGTACATTGTTGTAAGTAGGAATATAAATTTAAGTTTCATATTCTTACATGTTAGTTTGTGATAAACATTGAGTTGGTTTTTAATGTTCACATTTCTCCAAAATCCTGAAAACTAGTTACATGTTAACATTTTTACATTGATTTCCATGTATAGTTCAAATTCAGATTTAACATGTAATATTGAACTGTATGCGTAGATAAATGTGTGGATAGTATGTTAGGGTTTTATTTATGTCATGTTAGGTTAAATTGGGAGCGTTGAGATTGGTTGTGATGTTTCAAAATCCTAAAATCTGAGACTGCATTATGTTAATATTTTACTGCTTTAAATGTTAGCTCATTTTTAGATTTCGTATGTAAATGCTGAACTAAAACTGGATTAACCCTTCAATACTAAACTATAACCATGTACAAGGACACACACACACCCTAACTTAGTATACACTGTCATGTAACCTAACCCTTCCCCTCTATGTTATGATTATATATCTAGATAGATATATATAGAGCTTAGGCATACATGTTATAATGTATATAGATACATAACTAAATCTCTACCTCTTTATATATATGTATGTATATGGTTAAGCCATGCATGTTAGGAGTAAATGAATTGTGTATTGTAGATTGTTTAACCAATATGCCATGATTAGTGTAACTTGATAGCCGTTGTTTTGAAATCCAAATCCTCATCTACACTTTCATGTATATTCACGTACACCCACGCCTACTATCTAACCATATGAACATGTCCCCATACACATAATGCTAGCTTTTTCCTCTCTAACGCTCTCTATATATATTGTGATTGGATTTCAATGTAATCGACTTTCGTTAATTAAACTTGTGATTTTGATTTTCCTGGGATAGTACCCCTTTTAGATGATTGGTGGTTACCTTTCTTTATTTTTTTTTGATGAGTACCAGTTTTTACATAGGATGGTAGACTGTCTTACAGTTTTGATGATTTGATATTTCTGCATCTTTTCTCGTTTAGCACCCTGGATTGCTTGTGTGTTTTGATACCCTATAACCGTTTTGATTAGCATGACTAGTATACCTAGATGAGACTTCACTGTCACCGTATGCCATGACCCTGTATGCCGTTCTTTTTTTTTTTGATGGTATGTTTTATTTAAGTTCTGGGACTGATTATGGGGGTTTGACCTAGAAGGAGTATGGACATTTTAATTTCGAGGACGAAATTTTTATAAGGTGGGTAGGATGTGAGCACCCTGAATTTCGGATTGATTTTTTTTATTTTTATTTATTTTCTGATTGATTTTAATTTCAATAAATAATTTATTCTGTTATTTTTTCTTAAGTGTGCTTTCCCGTGCCATTGATATTTGGAGTGTCAGGGATGTTCAACTCTAGAAATCTTCTTCACGAGTTTGGGAGTGGACAGGATTACCTTCCTGATGGTATATAGTGTCCCACTCAAACTTGTTCCCTTGTGCTCTTTTTGCTTCGCAGAACTTCAGGTCGAATTAGACCGTTTGATTATTAATTAATTTTCCCACTCTTTTCCTTGATCATTATTAGCACGTTACCGTGACTTTTAATTTGGGAGCGCAAGACCAGTCAGTTTCTTGAAACCAACTTCTCATGCTTGATCTACTCGAGACGCTTGTCACCCATGACCTTCGTGTCCCACTCAGACACGTCATTTTGTGCTCCATTTGATTCGCACAACTTTTCCGACACATGATCCGATTTTATTTCACTCCACGTCGTCACATTCATCTTCTAACTTGATTTGTGGGTCCCCTGTCGACCAAAACCTGTCCGCCCCAATTATGGACATGGCCCACATTGAGCCTACTACCCGTCCGCCACTTGTGTCCCATTTATTGGAATCCCCATGTGCTACTTATTTACCCATGATCATCAACGTCTAATTTTAATTCGATTTTTGCTCAATGTCCGGTTTTGACCCAATCCGGCTCCACCGAGTCCAGTCCAGCTCCATGTTGCTCTCCATCATAACACCCTCATATTTTCTTGCCCAAAAATATCAAGTTCTCTCCTACATATTTTTCTATATTTATTAGAAATTTCTATTTATTTAATTCTCATAGGAATGACAATTTTCCTCTAATTAAATCCTAGCCCTTGATCTACCCCAACTCATCACCACCCTCCATTCCCTACACAACACAAACTCTCACAGCCAACAATTGTTGGCCGGCCCTAACCCCAATGCAACGTTTTCTCTCTCTCTTCCTCTCACATTTGTTATTATCATCTTCTCTCTCTCTTTCTTTCAAATTATTCATACACAACAAAAACCACAACAATACAACTACTTCAACAGCAGCTACAACCCAACTCCATGCATCCCGACAGCTCGACCACCTCCTTCCACATGGCCGACACCCTCACTCCGGCCACCCTGGCCAGCCCGGCCGTCGGCCTCCACCATCGACTACCCCACCATCCATCTCCTCCTTCATTCCTCCTCCTTCCTCCTCACATCCACCCATCCGCCACCACCCATCCATACACCCCGACCACTCCATCCAACCGCAGCAAACACCACCCGCACCACTACCTCCTCCGCCACACTGGACCCCACCGCCGCTTCGCCGGCCACTATCGTGTTCGCCGTGGCTAGGCCGGCCTTCCCGCACCATCGCAGCAGCACCAGAGCACAGCTGCTGCATGAGTTCAGGCGCGCGCACGCGAGCGCGCGCGGGCCGCCGTCGTGCGCCGCCGCATGGGCCGCCGTGTCTCACCGTGGGTGCACCCCACCCTACGCTGCCTTCCCCTGACGGCCACCGTCCTCCGGGATGCGCCGTCGAGTCGATTCGTGCGTTTTGCACGACGTCCCGTCGTGACGCGCGCGGAGTCGAGTTCATTTTGGCGCTCCGTCGCAGCAACTTTGCGCACGTTTTCCTAGAGATCCGACCGTTGGATCGACGATTTCTTCATTCCGTCGCAATCTTGGTATATCCACCTTCATTCCTGTCAAGTTTCGTCCGTTAATTTTATCGTTTGATACATGAAAACCGGCCACCAAGTTGACCGTTTAAATTGTATTAAATTTGGACAGTTTTGCGGGGCCAACTTCGTCAGCTTGTATCTCCTCCACCGCAGCTCCTTTTGGCGTGCTACCAGTTCCCGTACAAAGCTGGTATAACCCTCTTACTACCCCTCCAGTTTTGTTTCATTGTGAGCTTGTTTGATTGGTTGAATTCGACGCCAAAGTTGGCCGTCCGAATTCATAATTTCCAACTTGTAAAATTTCATTTTTGAACACGGGACTCCAGATTTCATTTCTGACACCACCATTAGAATTGTGGCGTCGTTCTGGCATGTTTTCATATAAAATTTGTTAGATTTGTAGGGCCCTGGCACGTTTTTCGGTGCAAAATGGGTCCCACTTTCTGGGTCAACGGGACTTTTTGACGTCGGCTCATCGAAATCCAATTCCGGATATACCGTTGAGTTCGTATCGTCATTCTGGACTCGTTGACATATAATTTGCTAGGTTTTGGTGGACATTGGGTCTGGCACGTATTTCGGTGCAAGTCGGATACCAATATCCGGGTAAACGGGTCATTTTGAGATCGGCTCATCGGAATCCAATTCCGGATATACCGTTGAGTTCGTATCGCCATTCTGGACTCGTTGACATGTAGTTTGCTGAGTTTTAAGAACTTTGGCTCCGACACGCATTTCCGTGCAAACCGGAATTCTAAGTTCTGGTCAACGGGCCAAATTGAGATCGGGTCAACGGAATCCAATTCTGGAGATACCGTTGGGTTCGTATCGTCATTCTAGTTTCGTGGACATATAATTTGTTATATTTTGTAAAGTTGTTTTTTTGCACGTTTTTTGGTGCAAAACGGCTCCGACACGGACACCGTTTTGACCCAAAATTATCTTTTTGCCCTTGTATCCAAATTGGACCGATTGGTAGGCTATCCTAGCTAATTTGACCATTCTGGACACGTTGGCGATGTTCATTTCATCGTCCGACAATGTTTGTTGATAATTTCTCTGAGTTTGACCTTTTTATAATTAATTAATAATTAATTCTTATAATGTTCATATTTCGAGATTAGTACAACGAAACTAAGCTCAGTCAATTCCAGTGATCTCACATCGCTGAAATTGACAAGATGGACACGTGGATCACTATAATAAGATTATCAATCTTGCCATTGATATTCTTATCTCGATTTGCGTGTCGTAAGTTTCGACGTACGAATAACGAAGTACACTTTAATAATTAGACTAGAATTTACCCTGTTTGACCAGAGTTGACCAGTTGACCAAAAGTCAACTGTAAGTCAACACTCGACCTAGTTTGACTAAATTATTGACCGGAGTCGACCTAGAGTTGTTTTGACTTAGAAGAACCTAGAATAATGTAGATTGATTATAGAGATTCATTTATTACAACTTGAACACCTTGTAACCTGTGTTGCTTTAAATAGGACTCTGTAGCTTCAGTGGGACCCCCCTATACTTATCAGCTGTTCAGGTTATCAGGCGAGTACATTCTCTGATCATTTCATATCCTGCTTAGAATTATTTCCTGCAGTAGATTACTTTACTTGTACTGTCACGATGGTCACACGGATTGGTACTATATGGATCCTTTCTTGAGATGTTATCCTTAGGGATCATCGAGTACTACATGTTCTGTACGTTTTACTTACATGGCGTATCACTATGCTTCATTGGTTCTTTGATCACTTACGACATATACTCTTATGATCGTAGAGTCTTCCTGGAATCTTACACTGTTGGGTTACCCCCAGAATCTCCATTTATGGGACTTACACTGTTGGGTTACCTCCAGAATCCCCATTTATGGGACTTACACTGTTGGGTTACCCCCAGAATCCCCATTTATGGGACTTACACTATTGGGTTACTCCCAGAATCCCTATTTATGGGACTACTATGTACCACCCTTCGGGGGCTTACCACCCTTCGGGGGCTGTTACATAGCATCATATAACATAACCTGGCTGGATTCTTGTGTATTGATTGGGGGTACGAGGGAGTATTACATGTTCATATTGTACTCTGACTCACTAGTCACTGCTAGTTCTCTATGTATAGTAGATATTTCTATTACAGTTCTCTCTCTGTTTACATACTGTTTTCTTTCAGTACCTGTATCTTACTTTACTGCATGATTATATTTTCTAACCTGCTATGATCTGTTGAGTTGTACTGTACTCGCTCCAGTCCTGACTGGACCCGTTGATAAATTTTACAGATAGCTTGGAGGTTGCCTGCTAGCCTAGAGGAGACACATTAGAGGATGTTAGATAGTTGTTTCATTTGTTTGGAGTTGTATTTACTTTGTGGATTACTGTATATGAGTTTGAGGTGTATTTCTGGGTTTTTGTATCTTAGACACTTAGACTTCTATCTCCTGTATTTCTTTTGGATTTCATGTCTTATCTATCCTTATCATGCTCTACCCTAGATGTGATTGAGACTGTATCTGCTATGTCAACCCCATTCGGGGAGTATAAACTGCTTGGCATTATAATGTTAGATGTTGTGACCTAGGACAGCGTTCTACCGTCGACACTGCGGCGTAGGCTGGACGTTGTTACGTTCTCGTACCCAAACAGTGGGTGCGGGTCGTGACACACTCATCTAGTTTAATGGCCTAGGACAAGGCCATGCTCCCAACTGATCTCTCATCGGTGCCCTTGTCCTCCATGACACTCCCAACGCTCTCATAGAACGCGACCACTCAGACGAGGCCAATGCCATGATCAAGAACGAAGTACGAAGACTTGATGGCAATTAGCGAGGAGGTCATGATCGAGCACCCATTGTCGACCATCCTCAGAAGGAGGTATAGGCCATGGCCCATGTTCCGCAACATTGGTTGTTTTAGAACTAGAAAAGAGAAGCAAAAAATTGTGGCGATCTTCCACATATTCTGAACATTTTGATGTTTTCATTTCTTCTTTTTTGTTTATAAAAATATAATAAATAACATTTTTTTTAACGTTTTCTCTATTTTAAAAAGAAATTATTGTTAGTTTCCACAAAAATAAAATAAAATAAAAACGCTTACCAAACATGTTTTTGTGAAAAAGTTTGTGAAAAATATTAATTTTTTATTAAAAAAAATTATGCCAAAGAAGCCCTAGATAATTTCGAAACTTTGACCGAACATCCCCCTTCCCCCTTACTTATCTTTGCATATAAAGAAAGAAAAGTGTTTTTAGTAAGGATTCCTCACTACCATTTTTAGTTATGTTTCAAACCACCATCCAGTCCCCTTTCTCTCACCACAATCGTGACATAACCAAGAGGAGAAGAGAAGAGGAGGAAGAAGAGGAAGGAGAAAGAATGCAGTTTTCTTCATCAAACCATCACAATTTCTTCCTCCTCCGAGAGAACCGCTCCCTTCTGATCGTAGCCGTCCTCTTCCTCTTCGTCCTGATCATGGCAACCACCCCGCGCGTCCCCCACTCCCCCGCCCACCACCTGTTCGCCGATATGCGCAACTTCCTCGGGGTGCCCAACACCCTCAACGTCCTCACCGCCTTCCCTTTCCTACTCTTCGGCGTCCCGGGGCTCGTCCTCTGCCTCTCCCGCACCTGCTTCGGCATAAGGCAGCGCATCGATCCTTCCCGATATACTTTTTTTATTTTTGCTGCTGCGTTGTTCTATGTAGGAGTGATGTAACTTTTTGTTGCTCTTTGTAGTTTGAAGGGGGAGATGTGGGGCTGGGCTTTCTTCTACGCGGGGACGGCCGCGGAGGCGTTCGGATCCGCCTATTACCATCTCAAGCCCGATGACGACCGCGTCGTCTGGGACAGATTGCCGGTATCTACATTCTCCCCTTTCTTTTCTTTTAGCTCTGTTTTCTTTCGGTCAACAGAAGAAGGGAAAAAAAAAAGTGATTTTGATGTCATCATTAACTCGAGAGTCGCAGTGAAGGTTGAGGGTGGTTATAATGTTTAGATTATTATAACACGCGTATGTTTTTATAAAATCTGCTTGAAATGTGTGCCGTATGAGATTTTTGCACGACTTGCTCAGATTGCCGTGTTAAAGGCCTTGATACTGCACCAAAACTCCAGAGTGAGTTAGTGATGGGAGTTGAGGGTTATATATTTCAGAAAATTTGTTATAGAGAGAAACTTATATGAAATTGGCTAAACCGAAACATGTTTTGAAAAAAAATTGGGGATTCAGTACATTTTAGTCAGACTGACTGGCGGAAACAGAGGGTGTGGAGTTTTGAGTTTTGCTTTATTTTTTGTTTGCTTTAGTTTGGTAAACCGGCCTCCAAACCAACCAACCCAACAACCAAGCTAAACCGGCCTCCAAACCACAGAAATATGGGGGTGTGGGGTTTTGAGTTTTGCTTAATTTCTTTATTTGGTTTAGTTGGGTAAATCGGCCTCCAAACCAACCACCCAAACTAAACCAACCAACAACCCAAACTAAACCGGCATCCAAACCACCCAAACCAACATGCAATTAAACCCCTCCTATTTCCGCCAGTCAGTCGGGCAGAAATGTACTGAATCCCCAATTTTTCGGTTTAGCCAAGTTCGTATAAGTTTATTTCTCTGCAACAAAATTTCCGTATATATTTTAGATTGGTCTAACAGGGGTGATGTTCCATACATCAGAAAGGGACGGATTTAAACTTACGCTATGTTGGTGATGAAAATAGTTTCTTTTGATGTATTAAGTTTATTTGGTTGTCAACTAACTCATTTATGCATATGAGTATTAGTTGAAAACAGCGTCTCCGTAAATGGGTGTAAGTTGCATACAGCTTGGTCCTTCCCAGCCCTAGATTATCAATGTTAGTTGATTAAAATGTTTCTACACTTTTGCTTACTTTATATACATCTGCATGCTTTAAGTAGACAATAGATATCTAGTCTCTTTCATCTTCTCATGATGTATACTAAAGATTAATCTCTCCTCACTTTCTGTAATGTGTAACTTGAGAGAATTTTAAATTAAGTTCAAAAGGTGTCCTAAGTTAAAAGCTATAGTAAAATTTAGTACACATGGGCAAGTCTCATGTGAGGAGCATATGAGAAGTATTGTGTCACTGTTCATATCTGATATGAAAATCATTACCTGCATCATCATAGAAGTGCTTCTAGTAAGTAGCAAAACATTGGAAATAATTTACCGCCACCTACTTTTGTTACCAAGCAACATAAACTGAGGGCAGGACAATATTCATCATTTTAGTACATACATTACCATTTGTGCATGCAAGAGTTCATCATGAAATACGATGTTGCACCGATACTCCTCGGGAGGACCATATACGTATCCAACGCGTATTGGACATGATACTTCCTTCATATTTCCTTCAGATTGGCCCGCCCAAAACATAGTTGAAGATGGCAAGTTTATGATCGCGAAAAATATTATTGAGAGATGAGAAAGTAACATTTTTTGCAGTGAACCCATTCTTGACCTTTTCGAATCCTAGTTACTATCCAAAACATGCTCACTATAGGTGTTACTTAGATCTAATATATAGCATATGTATAAATATGTTTTCGTGCATATATATAACCGTATCCGTATCCCAATCTTTTGCCGTATTCCGAATCCGTGTCAATGTACATGCAACCTAGGTGAAGTTTTAAATTCATTTACAATTACATTGTGCCTAATAATGTCAACAATGTCCCTGTATATTTAAATATTAAGTCAGGAATCTATCTTTGTTACTGTCAAGGTTGTGAAAAGCGCTAGGCGCTAGTCGGGCGGACACCTTCCGCCTAGCGCCTAGCCCACCTAGGCGGCCGCCTAGATCTAGGCGGTTCAAAAAAAAATCCAAAAAAATCTACTAAAAATTGCAGAAAAAAATCCATAAAATCCCAAAACATGCATAGTTGGATGTCAGGGGGATTAGGCGGCTGCCTAGGCGGGCATCGGGCGGGCACCCAGTGCCTAGCGCCTAGGCTGTCTAGGCGGCCGCCTTTTAGAACAGAGGTTACTGTACCCAACAATCCATGTTCTACAGTTAATGTGCTTAATAATTGCGGGAGACCAAGGTACAGGAAAAAGTATTTGATATGATTCCCTATACTTGGTATTTCAAGTGATATCTTCTTTCACAGTTTTCCTTCCATTAATCAGGTTTGCAATCTCCATTGTAAAGCATGTTCTGGTGAAGGAATTTGAACCAAAGTAATCAAGCCCGGTCTGGAACACTCCAGTTTCTGAATGGGAGTTAACCACCTTCAACAAATACACAATAGAGGGGAAATAGTGAAGAAGTAGAACGAAGAAGATAGAAACAAAAATACAGTAGAAACTAGAATCTTATAAGGATGGTTAATAATGGCACCTTACAAACTAGGAAGCATGGACACAGGCATGGGTATGGCATGGACACAGAAACAGAGACACCCACACACAGAACAATGCAGTTTATGCATAATCAATCAAACTACAATAGGTTATGGTGATCTATCTATCTATCTTTTTGTAAGTATAGAAGATTTAAGATACTATTGGAAACATATGCACTTCCGTATAACATAATCCCACTATACTTGGCCTTCCTGAGTTTATTTTCTCTACTAATCTTGTGGCTTCTACCTCAGTTCTGCATGGTATTTAGTTCCAAGTATTTTCAGTTTATAAATTTCTTGTATTTGTTGAAACAAAGTACCCTAATTTGGTTCCAAGTATATAAGTTAGATTCAGATGGTTAAGTTGATTTTTTGAAATTTATGTTTCTCCTCCTCAAAATCATTGTACTAATTGATCACTCTTCACTGGATGTTACAATGATGCGTGCCTTGATGCATTTTCGCAAAAGGTACCTTGAGATGCATCCAAAAGGCATTTGGTCCAGATGGTTGTGTCAAGTTTTTATTAAGGTGCCTTTGTGAATAGTTGCGTGCATTATAAACTAGGAACCCATATGCTTAAAGATATATCATATATGTAAAGATTAATTGGTCAAATTTATAATATCGAAGAATTGTTGCACTAAATTATATTCTAACTAACTTATGGTCCTTGTAAAACATGTGATGCAGAATATGATTTCAGTTGCTTCACTCTTATCCAACTTAGTTATCGAGAGAGTGGATGAGCGAATTGGAATAACTTGTTTGTTCTCATTCCTAATGCTTGTTCTTGTCAGCAGTGCATGTGAAAGGTGAATAACTTCTCTGTAGACCTAACTTTTAGTTTAAACTCCACATGCATGAATGTCTAACACAGTTGTGTTGAATGTGCTACGTTAGCTGTTTTGCAGGACTTTAAATGATCTTAGATTGTACATGATATTCCATTTTATTCCATGTGTTGCGATCCCTGCTCTGGTTTTCTTGCTTCCACCCAAGTATACACATTCGAGGTTTTGGTATCTGGCGACAGGTTCAACTCTAAATTATCTTTCTTCAATCATTCATTGATCTATTTTCCAGAGTTTTCGGCAGAATGCATTGTAGTGGAGAAGAACTGTATATATTCAACTTAGAAATACTAGCATATGTGCACGTGTCTTGCACGTATTTTAACATTTCTTAATTAGTTTAGGAAGACTCTTTAGGAAGACCAAAGGGTAGTCTTCCTAATTACTAAGTTGTCCTTATTAAAATTAATGAACTATTTTTAATTAGTATAAGTATGTAAGGGTATTTTCGGAATTTAAAAGTTTCACCATCTAAGTTTTCCTATTATATAGTAGAATAGATTAATGAACTATTTTTAATTAGTATAAGTATGTAAGGGTATTTTCGGAATTTAAAAGTTTCACCATCTAAGTTTTCCTATTATATAGTAGAATAGATTAATGAACTATTTTTAATTAGTATAAGTATGTAAGGGTATTTTCGGAATTTAAAAGTTTCACCATCTAAGTTTTCCTATTATATAGTAGAATAGATATTCACTAAACCATGCATGCTATAAGTTTGCTTTCTCATTATTCCCATTTTATTCTCGAACCATGTTTATGTGCTTTAAGATAATTGATGTTGTAGAAGGAAACATAGAAAATTTCCAATTCCAATCTTACTTAGGTTGTGCAGAACGTATCCACTGAGTAGCCACTAGTGGAATAAAAGAATACGATAGTTGAGAAAGATTCTTAAACATGTTCTAGTTTGCTGTTGATTTTGATATCATTTAAAAAAAGAAAAAATCCTACAAGCAAAGCAATTTATACCATTCTTGGTAACCGTTCTGGCTATATATAAAAGTGACCATGACAGGCACATATATTTGAACTTTTATATAGACAAGATATTTAACAGTTTTATCTAAAGTTACGTAGCATGAAAAAGGGTAAGGTACAATTAGTACAGGAGTGAGAAAAAGAGTTTCTGCACCTTCAAAATTTTCAGTTGTAAAATTTGGTTTCCTGATCAACTTCTAGATGTGCTCTATGGCCAACCACGTTTTGCTGGAAAAATGTTGAATGTAGATGATGTCATGAATATGTTGGGAAGGGAAATAGAAAAGGGTCTATATGGCTGGTGAGGAATATGATTCAAATTACCTCAAGATTTTTTTTTTTCTGGAACAAGTTATTGGGAAAGGATATAACTTATGAAAATCCTCTTTGTCTTTTGTATGAGAACATTATTCTGATTGTACCGTGGATCCTGCTTTGCTTTTCTTTACTGATGCTTGATATCTTTGTAAGATAACACTGAAAATTGCATCTTACATGGAATATAGGTTTAATAGCATTTTTTTTCAATTGATTTTTCTTGCTAAATGAATATAACGCTTGAAATATTGAATCAAGTGTGATGTATACTTAAGGGTCAGAACAACATTTGATAGATTCAATTAGTTAGCAGATCTGTAGGTGTCTATAAATGAACCATGAGTTACCGAAACAAATCGGTTAGTTTGTTAGTTAAACTATCTTCTCACTTATGAATCTTGGAGGACTGTAGAATATTGAATAGGATAAGAACCAACAGACAACATTTGTTTTCTCAAAATAAAATATTAAAAAAAAGGAAGAAGAAGAAGCCAACATTTATGCAATAGGAGTTCAGTCTAGTATTTCTGAGTAGAACTAATCTATTGAATTAATTGATAGTAGAACACAACTATTTTGGATTGAACTTGAACGTCATGGTTCAGATGAAGAATAAGAAACCAAATTTATGCAATAGGACTTCAGTCTAATAGTTCTGAGTAGAACTAATCTATTGAATTAATTGATAGTAGAACAGAACTATGTTGGATTGAACTTGAAGGTCATGGTTCAGATCAATTTAGTAGAACTAGAACACCAACTATTTTGAATTGAATTTGAAGGTCATGGTTCAGATCAAGTTTCTGAGTGTAGAATGACAAAATGTAACCCAGAAAATGGAGTGTCTTGTTATAGCCTTTGGCTTGTCAGAGTATTATTAGTATAGATCCTAGTAAAGGTCATCAATGTCATATATAAGTACATTTTCTGAATTACTTGATTGTGGCTAGGGTCTGCTTTTAATTGTAGTAACAATTCAGCTTCTATAGCTTTTGGAATAAAAGTAACTCTTTTAAAAATAATGTTGCTTTGTCATTGTATTTTGACTGGAGTTCTATATAACGTCAAGCTATTAAGCGGCGGTTGAGAAAGCTAGTTTTTTTTTTTTTTTTCTGGCTTCTCCAAGTGCAGAAGCCAGTTTGTGACTTCCTTTATCAATCACTATTTCTTTTTTCTTCTATCTGAATAAACTGCCAAATCCGAGCCTTCCTCACCCTCTTCTCCTTAAAGCATCTCTCCTTCCAAACCTATCACATTTGTGAACTCAAGGACAGCATAGGTTAATACTCTGGGCCATCGGGTCTACAGGAGCACATCATAAATTTGGGAAAGGGGTGCCAAGGATGATAGCGTTTGCTAACTTCCTCAGAGAGGTGGTGGCTAGAGGAGGAACATAGCTGACAGAGTTGGCCGAGGAAGGTGGCTCTATCATGAGGAGGTGGGTTGAGGAGGAAGGTTGTGGTGGCAAGAGGGGAAGAAAGATCAAGAAAGAGGATCAGGTGGGAGCAAAAATAGAAAAAAGAGGGAGGTGGTGGAACGAGAGGATGTGACGGAGAAGGTTGCACCATGTATTGTCCTTTAAATGGATGAGGTTATCGGGATGCAGGCAATGGCATGTTAAGCTATGTTGTTACGGGCGACACCTAGGTGCACCTAGGCGCGCAGAATTTCAACTGGCCACCTCGACCAGTAGCATTCGTTGCATGGACAGGCGCTGGGCGCCTAGGCGCCTAGGCGGACGCCTAGGTTCGAGTCTTCGACCAGTGGAAATCAAATCGGGCGCCTAGGCGGTGGAAATCAGCATGGGCTCCATGGGCTTCTCCTTTTGCTACTGCAGCTTCACCTGCTACCTACTCCTACTGCTACTGCTGCCTTGTGCTTTTGCTACTGCTACTGCAGCCTTCTTCTTTTGCTACTGCAGCTTCACCTGCTACCATCTCCTACTGCTACTGCTGTCTTGTGCCTTCTGCTACTACTGCTGTTGCCTTCTGCCTTCTCCTACTGCTGCCTTCTTCCTTATTGCTTGTTGCCTTTCAATGAGAATGAAAGAACACCGCCTTCTCCTACAGCAGTAGGGAAACTCTAGTGATATGATGAACAACCAATGAGAATTAAGAATCTTATTTATAAAAAAACTGTTGTTGCCTTCCAATGTTTAGTGTTTACACATTTACAAAACCCAAAAATTCTGGGCGGACGCCTAGGCGAGGCGGGCATGGTCTCGCCTCGCCTAGCGCCCAGTACAACATAGATGTTGAGGAACTTGTTGTGCACAATGCGGAAGCGAACATAGACAATACGTTAACCATATGATGACGAAAAAATTAGCAAAGCAGAAAAACTGAATTAATAGCACAAGAACACAAGGTTCACGTGGTTCGGTCAAACTCGACCTACTCTACGAGACAAAAGGAAGAAATACTTTATTAATCTACAAGAGAAATTCTTACAATAATTACAACCATAAACTGCAAAGAGAAACCCTCTCTTATCGAGATCTCCGACGAGCTATCTAATTTTCTCTCTTGAATACTCTTTTAGTAGCTTCTCTAGTAAACCCTAGACAAAAGCCCCTTTCTCTAAAGAACTCTCTCAATTCTCAAACACTTAAAAGTTAAAAGCACAAAAGCCACCAACCTTAGGTTGGTTAGAGAGCCTTAAATAGGCCTATCATTTTTAACCTAAGTCAGGAGCGATCTGGACCGTCGAAACATTAACTTTAGATTTGAACCGTACACAAAATTAAAGCATCCCCGACGTGACGATATGTCGGTGGCATACTATCAGTATACTTTTGTACCCAAAATTTGACACCAAAGCTTGCTGGATGATTATGTCACTTTTAAGTATGTCGGTGGTATGTCACCGATATATCATCATGTTGATACTCCCTGTAATACTTGTTCTAACTCCTTGCGAGCTTTTGGACGACACTCATAGCTCTTCGTACGAACACGAGCCATATTCCAACAATTTACATCTTGTCAAGTTGTTTACTAGCTACCTCATGAGATAGTAGCTAATGCTCTTTGCTCCTTTATCTTAGCTTCGACTTTTGGTCTTCTTGCCAGCTTCACGATTTTTAATTAGAACCGTGAAACTAACCACCATGTTAATCTTGTCCAAGATTAACTACAGTCACTGACATGATTTTGATCAAGATCCGAGAACTGACAGTCTTCCCCTCTAGAACTGAGAAATTGCACATGGCAACTGAACTGCATCCTTACCACATTTTTCCCTCTAGAATCGAGAATTGCATATTATTACGATTTTTGCTTCCAAATTTGAAAAATTGCACCTTACTACAATTTTTGTCTCAAGAATTCGAGAAAGTGCATCTTACTACGATTTTTGCCTAGGGAATCGAGAAACTGTACCTTACTACGATTTTTGCCTCCAGAATTGAGAAAATACAATATTGCCTCTGTCACGATCTTTGTTCCAGATATTGAGAGACTGCTGCCACCCACAGTCTTTACCACCATAATTGAGAAACTACACCACAACCTATCTATCGAGACCGAGAACCTTCCTTCACCCAGAGTTATCTTAACGGAAGTCACCTTGGACTTGTGCTTTCCCTCCACCTCATTCTTTGTGATGACGGTCGCAGCACCTCTGACTATGTTCTAGTACAACCGATGCAAGTTCAACCGCAATTTATGCCCCTTTCTGACCACCAAGTTGCCTTTTATCCCAAAACTCTGAAAATCCATTGGACCTTAATGAACCAACAATTTCAAGAGTCCTCGTTATCACCTACCGTTAACCTAGATCAAAAAGTTTGAAATTTCTTACATTTTTCTTAGCACTGATATCAATTGTTGTGTACAGTGCATAAGCGAACACAGACAATACTTTAATCTTATGATGACGAGAAAATTAGGAAAACACAAATACTGAATTAATAGCACAGGAACACAAAATTTATGTGGTTCGGTCTAACTCAACCTACTCCACTGGACAAATGAGAGAAATACTTTATTGAATTTACAAGAAAAACCTTACAAGGATTACAACCGCAAACCACAAAGAGCACCCCCCCCCCCCCTCTCTCTCTCTTATCGAGATCTCTGACGAGCTCTCTCATTCTCTCTCGTGAATACTCCTAAATCTTATCTCTCTCAAGAATTCCCTCAAGCACTTAAAAGCACAAAAACTACCAACCCTCTAGGTTGGTTAGAGAGCCTTAAATAGGCACGTCATCTTTAAAATAAGTCACGAGCAATTTGGACCGTCGAAACATAAACTTTAAATCTGAACCGTACACAAAATTGGTGCAACCCCGACCCGATGGTATGCCGGTGGTATACTGTCGGTATACTGTTGTACGCAAATTTTGGCATCCAAACTTGTTGGATGATTTTGCCATTTTTAAGTATGTCGGCGGCATACCGGCTTGCTGATATTCTCTGTAATATTGGTTGTTTTGACTCCTTGCAAACTTCTTCGATTCCTCGGAGGGTGCTCGTAGCTCTTCGTATGAACACGAGCCAAATCCCAACAGAACTATGATGTAAAGAGTGCTGCAGCAACTGGCAAATTAATTATGGAGGGAATGATTAAACTACTAGAAGGTACATAATGGATTCTGATTGCATGTAGGAGGGATAACACCAAAGTGTTGGAGTAATATAAATATTTAACCCTCAATCTTCTTCAGAACTATGGAGGATGGAGTTTAGGTCTGATGGCAGAGACTTAAACATGATAGCAGATATCAGAGCAACTCAGATTTAAATTCCTTTGACGTGCATTTCATGTAAATTTTATAGAAAATTATACAGTTGGCGTGAATTCAGCTTTCATCCCATTAGATGGGCATTCAACCTCTCTGTGCGTTGAGAAGAATACAAATATTTAACCCTCAAAATTCACCACAATTTGACTTCAACATAACTACATAAGCGATGTTAGGTGCTGCAAAGTGCCTGCTAGTAAAGCTGCAGTCAATCTTTCAGCAGGTCTACTTGCAGGCCATCCTGCAAGTAGGGCTAGACTGCAACTAAAGATGCAGTTGAATCTTAACAAACAAGGGAAAGATAGGCCGGTTGTATGTACAGGTGGATTGCAGGTTTACTTGCAGCCAACGCTGCCGACAAAACAGCCCATAAATTCGTCTTAACATAAGCATTCTTGTTGGCAAAAGCTTTCTTGTTACCTTAGACTTTTTTTCTTCAAATATCTATTTTTGGTAATATATGTATTCCTTTTTACAACATGAAACTGCCTACTACTTTTAACATATTGACAATTGTGTTGTTCAATAGCTTGTAGATGTGCATAATAACTTTGGAGTTTATAAGTGATTGACCTTCAAAAGAGTGCTGTATGTAAAACAGGAATATATTACGTGTATACCATGTTTGAAATCTATGACTGCCTTTTCTGGACTAACCTAGTTACTGCCTAAGCCCCTAGTTAGCTGCTTAAGAGGCCAAGCATGCTAGCCACTTCACATTATTCATTCATTTCCCATAATTGTAGATGCAGGATTCTGTAATACTCAATTATAACAAAGTCTTGCAACCATTTGTACTGGTAAGCATGTTGAAATATGTCATTAGTAGCTTGAAACAGTAGAATTTTGCATATGGCATATCTATCTTGTTTTATATAAATCAGAATGTTCAACAGTGAGGAGCAAATTATCATTAGTTTAGCGTAACAATAATTAGGAGCTCAGGTTTATTGGTGGAACTAAGAGGAATTTGAAATGGAGATTTTAACTGGTTTCCTTTTGCACTAGGCCAGTCCGAAGTGGAAAAACCATCTTATTTTGGTGCATGCAACGATGCAATAAAAGTCCAAATATAAACTTTTTGAATTAGAAGGATCGAAAATCTGAAAAATGGAAGCAAGACTCGACAAAAGGACGCCATTGATTATGGCATGCCTGTTTCTTTTGATGTCCTGTCATGTCTGGTACTTGTTTGTCATGGACATGGCACCGATTTTGCTCCGTCAGTTTTTCCTAGGAGATTGCAATCGTGAGAGTGTGACTACAAAAGCAAATTGAAGCGAAACAAATTATCTTATTTCTGTTTCTAATTGAGTATATTTCTCTTTGCCAAACCAACATCTATCATTTTCTTGAGAATGCAAACATGCCACCTCTATACTTCTGTAGACTTGTTATGTACATTAGCTTATTTTCCATAACACTAATGATTATCAGATGTATGCAATGCATCCTTGTTGGACGTGAATGATGATGTTATGTACCATAGTGTTATAATTTTTATGTAAATTATGTGCAATATCATACATTTCTGTCTTCTTGAATGTTATATATTCCATATCATGGTACTATGAACTTCTCTATGTTGCCTATGATATAACCTAATTATGTCTTCTGAAACAATATCAAAGATAGATATATTATATGATGCTTAATAGCCTTCTACCTTAGTCAAAACTTTTAAACATTTTATTTTATACAGGGTTTTACCTTCTGTCAAGATTTGAAGCCCTTGCTGATATGAAACTTTACAATCTTAACCAGTACTTTATCAGTGGTCATTCTTTGGAACACCTATGCTTAGCGATGGTTCCCTTTATTCTCAGTGTGATGCTTTGGTTAAGAAGTTTTAGAATTGCCAGGTAGTCATCTACAATATTTGACTTAGACTTGCTCTAAATTGTATCTTGCCCCTTAAAAGTTTGCGCTGTACAAGCTGGAATGTTTTGGTAAGATAGTTGTTTCCAATCAGATTTTTCTTCGAATTATTTGTTAGGTTTAACGGCCAAACACTTTTAAAAGTCTTTCTTTAAGGAATGATACTGATAAATGTGAATGTAGCTTATTCCTCTTAGTTCTTACATTCATAATTATACATGAGATTGGTGCATGTCAGTAACTCACTTTTGTAGTCTTACTCACATATTTTGGTATTGAACAAAGCTTAAGATTGTTTTTGATATTTATAGATATATTTCATCTGATTTTTGTAATTAGTTCCTATCCTCACAGAGTTGTTGAATTTGACTGAATTAGATGGCTAATTTTCACCAACATATCTTGAACTTTGCCATGTGTTCACTTTAGTACCATCATATTATTTGTTCAAAATACACCCTTTTTCTCTTTAGTTTGATGACCTACATGAGATTGTCAAAATAAAAGGTAAAATGACAATTATACCCTGCCACTTCCTCGCTCAGTGGAGGGGTGAGGGACTATTCTTTAGCGAGCTACAGTTGGGTGGGGAGGGGAAGAAGGTGGTGGTGGGTTAAGGTTTAGGGAGGAGTATGAAGATTGTGTGGCGGTGAGTTAAGTTTTAGGTAGGAGGAAGACAGAGGAGCTGGTGGGTTAGTGTTTAGATGGTTGTGGTGGATAAGGTTTTAGGGAGAAGGAAGAAGATTGTGGACTTGCGGTTGTAGGTTAGGGTCAATCTTGTTAGGTGACACTAGGAGCAAATGGGTGTATAGTAGGTTATTTATTGTTGAGTCATGGTGTTCTAATCTTTTATTTGTAGTTGATGTATCTTTTGGACTTTATTCATTAGTCTCATGTTGTTCCATAAAGAAACCATTTAATCATCTCCTCTGCATTTGTCCAATCTCTTAGCCATACAAGCAAGAATTAAAAAGGTTGGAGTTGAAGAAGAGAGACTAAGAAAGAGACGGTGCGTGACAGTGACACTATGAGAGTCGAAGTTGAATTGACTTACCAATGTTGGAGTTGGGGGCTGTTTTGTCCGATATAACTGCTTGGAAATGCGAAAGCGATTTCTTATTTCCTTGTATGCTTTTGAGTTTCATTCTAGTTCTCATCTCTTTCGATGTTTGGATACATAATATTCCGTACGTTGTAAGTTGACAAATTCACACTTTCGTGTTGGGATAATTGCAAAAGTGAAAAAGTGAATTATAATAATAACAAAAAGTAATTAATTATTCAACTAAGTTAATAATTATTTAATCTTTTTAATTAAATATTAATAATTATTATCACCACGTATTTTATTAAGTAATTATAATGTATTAAATAACATTAACTAGCATTATAAAGTATTTGACACCTATGTTGTACGAACACTGGTTGGACACCACAAAATAAAGAAACGACGACACAAACACGATACATATTTTGACGTGTCCTACTAGTATATTTTGGAATGGCCGTGGTGTGTCCGATACGTTTTCAGCATGCATCCGATGATATGGTTCAAATTTTTTGAGTGCATGTGCTTCTTCCTAGCTAATTATTTTTCTTCTTACAAATTAGTATTTAGCTAAATTGGTAGTTATTTATTAAAACTAATTGGTAACCTTTAGTTAAAAATGATAACCTTAATTTGAAAAAAAATACAACCCACTTCAGTCCACATCCTAAAATAATAATAAAATGATGTGGGTTTAACTTTTGCCCATGGCTTGCACCCGATAGAATCTAGGGGGTAATGATGACTTCTAGTTCTTGTCTCCACATCCCGATTGAGCCAAACACTAGAACTCCATCATCCGGTCTCCACCTCCTTCACACTGCCACATCACACAACCAAATATGCCGTTGGAGCATAGAGGAATTTGCACAGATAAGGCACCCAAGTAGTGTCCAAATTTTAATGAAAGCACTCGCGAGCGAATGAGAGTCTTTTCATATTTTTATTTGGGCAGAGTTAGGTTTCAACTTAAAAATTAAATGGCATGGGTCAGGGTGTTCATTAAAGTGATACTGGTCGAGACGCTAAGGCTGGCGCTTCGTGTGTGTTTAGGCAGCCACATCTTTACCAAGCTGCCTAAAACCTTGTGTCTTAGATGCCAAGGTCCCCAAAATGCCTAGACGATGCCTTGAATAAGCTCGTTTAGGGTTTTATGCATGAGAAAGTAGGAAAAAGGTGGTGGTGGTGGTGGTGGTTAGGGTTAGGTTTAATGTTTTCATATCTTTAGGGGGTAGGATTATACTAATATGTTAACTATTAAGTTTGATGGTGGACTAAGAGGGGGTAGTAAAGTGAAGTTATTAGCCTATAGTACTTGGCATAGATACATGCTATATCTGGAATCATAAAGCTGAGTAGTACTAAAGTGTTCATGTATTTTTTTTTCTTGCTTCCTGCAGGGACTATTAGATCTGGTCTAAACCTAAAAAAGTCGTTGATGACTAACAAGCTTGTTGGGAGGAACAGTGAGCATATTGTGGAACCAACCCACCGTGTCCATTTGTTGTGATAACAAGTTGCAGATGCATCGTAGCTTTGAAAGCAACTCCAGCCCACAATCAAAGGTGGTGGCTATTTCATTTATTAGCTTTTTCAATACAAGCGAACAGAAAAGCCATAATATTTGATTGCTCAGTCACAGTGCCAACAGCATAGGTTGACCATCGCCTATTGTTAGAGGTGGATTGATCGCTTCTTCTTTTCCCTTTCATTTTTGTTGGTACCAAAAGAGGTTTTGATTCTTTTCCTCATTTTTGGTGTACTGCACTTACTTTAGAAGACTTCATATACTTTTATGATGAAGGATGATGGTCTCCTTGTCTAAAAGAAATATAGCTGACTGTCATATTTCTATGATAGAAAGTATAAGATGTTTTATAGTCGAAAATCATCTGCTGCTGATCACAGATTGAAATGTGATGAGGGAGGAGCATAATTATATGCTTAACGTGACTGATATTGGGACCAACTTTTTATTTTGGTCGTCTATTAGAAGGCCTTATTGCATTATGTTGTGCCACATTATCCCATCACATTATCCCATGTTTTAGTTGCACATAGATTAATATAAATAGTAAGAAAATAAATATCAATAGATTTTATATGCCATACCAGACATGATATCAAATTGAATCTATTGGACAAGTTATTTTATATTTAAATTTAAGACAGGAAACACAATGGTTTCCTAAGTAGTTAAATGTTTAAATCTTATATATATATATATCAAATTGAATTCCCACACTTTTTGCATTCCCATGCATCCCCATGATCACATTCGTTGGATGTGCTTTAAATCATCTAATCTTAACCATTGGTAAATCAACGGTTACGATTAGATGACTTAAAGCACCATTCAACGGTGTGGAGGGATGCTTAGGGATGCAAAAAGTGTGGAGATCTTGATCCTTCCTCATATATATATATATATATATATATAGAGAGAGAGAGAGAGAGAGAGAGAGAGAGAGAGAGAGAGAGAGAGAGAGTCCAGATCGGGAGCCCTGTCGCCCTCGACTGTTAGACCGAGCGGGTGCGCGCGGGCCTCCCTGGACCCGATGGTGCACGGGTGGGCAGGACTTTGGCGATATATATATATATATATATATATATATATATATATATATATATATACTTATTCTCGTGCAGTAAACGGTACATCGTTATATATGTATATATGCCGAACCCAAGTGACCCTTGTGGTTAGTGGGAGAGACATAAAAGCTCTGACTGGTGGCGGAAGATCAGTGGATCGAGCCACGAGAACATACTATTCCTTTCATTTATGGTGAAAGTTGGGGGCAGTGGTTCCATTGACGCCATCAATGCTGACTAGCCTACGCCTGACTTCGCCTTGTGACCTTGATGTTTGCAAGAGACACTATTCAGGTTGGAATCCATATTCAATCTTTTGCCAGTAACTTTGATTATCAGGCAGGGCGATCCTGATTCGAGATGGAAGAGGCTTATTGATATATATTTCAGCGTGCATCCGAGCACAACTAGATCGAGCTAAATAAGAGGTAGCCTTGTCAAGCTTTAGAGGAGTCCCTATGCACTTCATGATGTTGAAGATGCTTCAAGGATGGAAGGGTGATCCAAATTGAAGCAAGAGATGATTACTGAGCAATATCAAAATCGACTCGGTGCTCGAGCAATA
>JANAVB010041259.1:0-18168 GCA_029216955.1 Iris pallida | reverse complement strand
GATGAATCGTGTAGATAGAACTATGTGCTTCTTCCCATCAACTCCTGCCTCAGCTCTCCATTCAGAACATTTAAGTGGTTTCCACACCTCAATGTCCTGTCCTCATGAATGTGTAGCCCCTTCTCCAGTCCAGCCTCTGTCCTCTCTCGAAGCCTCCAAAATCTTGCGCCTGTAGGCAAAACTGCCTTGATCCTCTCGACTAGTGATGATTGAACCTCCAAGCGTGCTAAAACTCCACTCTGTCCAGGCAGTATAACTTCTATCCCAAGCTCCTGAAGATCGTTCAACAGCTGTGACTGTATGGTCAAGAAGTATGCTGAAGATTTCCTACTCAAGGCGTCTGCAACAACATTCACCTTGCTAGGATGATATTGTAGCTTAATATCATAATCAGTCATCAGCTCTAACCATCATCGTTGCCTTACGTTCAACTCATTTTTGTGTGAAGATGTACTTCAAACTCTTATGATCTATAAATATCTCTACGCGCTCTCCGTACTAATAATGCCTCCAAAGCTTTAATGCGAAGATCAATACAGCTAACTCCAAATCGTGCGTCAGGTAATTCTTCTCATGCACCTTCAATTGTCTCGATGCATAAACGATAACTTTGCCATGTTGCATCAAAACACAACCAAGTCCGCTCCCTGATGCATCACTGTACACTACAAATCCTTCCGATCAAGAAGGAAGTGTCAGAATAGGTGCAGAGGTCAACCTTTTCTTCAACTCTTCAAAGGCTACCTGACAATCTGTTGTCCATTGGAACTTCTAGTCCTTGTGTGTCAACCGTGTCATAGGCTCTGCGATCCGTGCAAAGTTTTCTACAAACCACCAATAGTAACCGGCAAGTCCGAGGAAACTCCTCGCCTCTGCTACTAATGTTGGTGTAGGCCAAGACTCCATTGTAGCTATCTTTTTTGGATCTACTAAGAGTCCATCCACTGAAATGATGTCCAAGGAAAGGAACTCTATCCATGCAAAACTCATATTTTTTCAACTTATCGTTCAGCCTCTCACGGCTCAGTGTCTCTAGCACGATGCGAAGATGCTCTTCGTATTCTTCGTGGCTCTTGGAGAATACCAAGATGTCACCAATAAACACAACTACGAACTTGTCCAAGTACTGATGGAACACCTTGTTCATCATACTCATAAATACAGTTGGTGCATTGGTCAAACCAAACGGCATAACCAGGAACTCATAGTGTCCGTACATGGTTCGAAATACTATCTTTGGGATGTCTTCCTTTCGTACCTTGATCTGATGATATCCAGACCTAAGGTCGATCTTTGAGAATATGCAAGCTCCACTCAGTTGATCGAACAGATCGTCTTTGCGTGGCATGGGGTACTTATTCTTGATGGTTATAGTATTAAGAGCTCTGTAATCAATGCATATGCGGACCGATCCATCATTCTTCGATATAAAATAGATAGGCGTTCCCCACAGTGATACACTGGCTTGAATGAAACCTTTGTCTAGAAGGTCATCTATTTGCTTCTTCATCTCCTCGAATTCCCTTGGCGCTAATCGATAGACAGTTGAAGTAATCGGCTCGGCTTCTGGAATTAGGTCAATGGTGAATTCTATTTCCTGATCAGGTGGCAAACCTGGTAAGTCATCAAAAATTACATCCATAAAATCCAATATAATCCTTGGATACTCTTTCTCTCATTCAGCAATTTGTTCCCTTAATGTAAGTGGGACACCTTGCTCTCTATCTCCACAAAGAAATTCAAACTCGAAATGCCAGGTGGTCTGAATATAACCCTTCCGAGTCGACAGTCTAACGTCGCATGGTACGGACTCATCCAGTCCATACCAAGTGCATCGTCATAATCCGGCATCGAAAATATCAAAAATTATGGCTACTCTATGCGTGGCTACGAAGCTAGCAGCGATAAAAGAATACGATGCTCCTGAGTCAAATAACGCTACAGCAGGTAAAGATGCTACTAAGATAGTACCTGCTACCACCTCTCCTGCAGTCGGCTCCTCTTCTACGGTCATGGCATAAGCCTGTCCACGACCTAGTGCTGGTGCCCTCTATTGCTGAGCCTACTAAAATAATGCCTCCTGTGGTGCCAAGGGTAGCCTCGACTAAAATCCTCCAGTTGTTGGTGATCGCATGCCTCCAAGTCTGGGCTGTGGTACTCTTGGTGCTGTGCTGGTATGGCTGCTGGTAACTGTGCCATCGGTACTGGTCGGGTACTCGTCGGGTGTACTCTGGACAGTCTCGTAATGAATGCTGGCCCGATCGCATCTCAAACATAGTCCCAACCTATGTCTACAATCCTTCACAAGATGTCCCTTCTTGTCGCAGTGATGGCAAGTTGGTAATGCTGTTGCTGGGGCCTCTATTGGTGCTGTATCATGGGTCTCTTTGTCGGTCCTCCCGGAGGTGCTCTGGCTGGTGGTACAAGCAGCCACTTCTGGCTAGCCTCTCTCCTTTGAACACACTCTAAGCATCGTACCACATGAGTACTCCCGAGTAAGTAGTGAGTGCAGCCGCTCTAATAAGCTCTTATAGTTTGTAGCTCAGTCCATCGTAGAATTTCTTCGCCTTTTTCCTCTCCGTCTGAATCAGGGCTGGCGCATATCAGCTAAGGCGTAGAAATTTGACATTGTATTCCTTTATCGTCATGCTACCCTGGTAAATAAACTTATTTTGAAGTTTCGTCCTGAAAGTAGCTGGGATGAACATCTCTTGGAAGAGCTTGGAGAACTCCTCCCAAGTGACATTCTCCGGTCCAAGCCTTTTCTCCTCTGAAAGCCACCAGTCATGAGAGTTGTCGGTCAGCTGCATCCTGACAGCGATCATCCAACGGTCCCTTAGAAGTTCAGCTGCTTCCAACTGATGTTGGATGTTGGTAAGCCACTCATAGATCGTTATAGGTTCCTCTTTACCTGAGAAAAGAGTTGGCTTCAGTTGGCAAAAGTTGGCAATGGTTCCCGTCGATGGCTGTTGAGCTGCTGGAGATGCTTACTATTGCTGCTACTATGCTGTCTTGCATGCTCTCTGACTATTTTAATTGCTCCATCTGGATAGTTTGTTGTGCTTGCATCATAGCATAGAACATCTGAAACATCTATTGGGAGCCACCGTCTGTCTTATCTGGGTAACTGGCATTTGTGGTATCTGCGGTAGCTGTGGCATTAGTGGTATGTCATCTCTTCTGAATCACGAAGATTGTAGGTCCGCTGCGTTGCCCTGTTGGGCAGAAAAAAACCCCCAACCGGTGGCGTAATTGCGTCCTCGTAGATGATTATTGTGTCCTGAGGAGTGTCTACTGGTGTCTCGTTGCTTTCTCGTGGGTCCATCGTACTGCACGTGATGGAATTTACAAGATTAGGACAGATGATATCAAAGCAGGCAAGTCAAGCAATTAATTTGATATCGATGTAAAGAGATCAATGACGAGTAATATATGCGGATGAGATCTTATGGGTCCTTCCTATTCCTAGTTGCAGACTTACATCGGTATAGTTACGTATCCGAAGTAATATTTCTTGGCCCACATGGGCCACCCCAAAAACATGTAACGCCCTAATCCTAAATTCGTGGGACTAGTCATACGAAATATGCCAGCATTATATCTCAAACGGTCTACTAATAGACTCATTAGTGAGCACTTAAGCTGTAAATATCTAATGTAATTTATATCACAATACATGGCCATTGGTACAATGCTAATCCCATCTATGTAGTAATAACGTGTATCAAGACAGGATAAAGTAAGAGAGTCTGAATATCATGAAAAGCTATCCAGCAAGTAAAGAACTAAGAGAATGTCTTGGGTACATCCCGACAATAAAAGAAAGGAAATAAATGACAAGTCTCATCATAAAGTATGCTAAGAAATAATCATCCAAAGATGGATGAACTACATACTCAGGCAAAGTTCTCTGGCACAATCTCGTCCTCCTATATAGGTACGTCTCCTGCAATATCACTTGATCTGTAGATATCAGTATTTGCCTCATCGCCAACACCTGGTGGAGATGACCAGGTCCTCAATGGACATAATAAGGTACAAAAATACAACATGCCAAGTGATAGTAATGAATGTACTAAGAACAGATATAAAATGGATAACTACGAGAACCCATCTATGTAAAATACAAGTGAGAAACAGATCTGTACATCAGGCTAACTACGCCAAAGGCACCGTGTCGGGCGACCTCAGGCGTACAGTAATTACTGAAGGTCTACTACAGAGATCACAGTAAATGGTATGGATAACAGCCATGTCCTGGCTATAGAGACGATAACTAGCAGATATCTATAAAGTAGCCCGATGAATCAATCTACGTTCTCCCCACCCCATGATCTAGTCTATTAGGTAATGTCAGGTAACAATGTCAAGTAAGTAATCCTATAACCTATCACAGAGTCCAAACCATGAATCTGTCATATCTCAGATTCTGTCTCATGATCGTGTAAGTGTCCTAGTCCATCATGTCTCGAGTAACATGATAATCAATGCAACGCTATGTCCAAGGCCAATATTCAATATCTACGTACGGACATTGACACCCGAATATGTTCGGACATAATGTATCAACATGATCCTACGTAATCAATAACTATAAACAAAGCTAAATATAAAGTAAGAAAGTAACTAAAATAAAGTACAACAAGAACTAATAATGGCAAGGTACACTTGCCTGGTGTGGACACACATAAAAAGAAGAAAAAATACTGTCTTTTCTTTATTGGTGCAAGGTACCACAAATCGAGTACGCCTGAGAGATCATGCGCTGAGGATCCCTGAGTACAAAAAGAATTCTGGGGAATGGGACGATAGAGATCGAGCGGCAGTTGCTTCTTTACTCCGTTGACACTCCGATTACAAAAGTGGGAGAAAACCTAAGAAAATTGCTAACTCTCGGCTCACTGGCAAGAAGTACAGTAATTTGGCTCTTGAAAATGCTCTCCGTTCTCTCTTTTGAAAAGGGATGAGACCCCTTTTTATAGTCGTTCTTGAACTGGAATGATGTTATGCGCCCACATGAGGAAACACATTGGTTTTCATGTGGGCGCATGGTCCTGCTTTGGGCGCATAGGGTGTAGACGCATGCAGGCTGCGTGATCGTGGGTTAATCGTGGTGCTGACGTAGCCGTATGCTTCGGTGCACGACTGCTCGTGGAGACTGACGTGGCAGTATGCTTCGGTGCACGATTGATCGTGGGTTTGACCGAGTTGGAGGCTGTTCTGGCTTGGGCGTATAGCCTGAAACAGAGCTATGCACCTCCTTCTGGAGGAGCCTAGAGTGGGCGTATGGCCCACTCTGGTGACTTGGGCGCATATGTCTTTATTGATGACTTGGGCGCATATGTCTTCATTGGTAACTTGGGCGCATATGACTTCATTTGTGACTTAGGCGCATGGTTTTCACTGGTGACTTGGGCGCATGGTTGTCCAGTCTGCTGAAATTTTCATACTTATACAAGACCTCCTTCAAAGTTTTCGATACTTGAACGAGTTCAAAATACTTTGAAAGAAGCATGGACCATCTTCTCGTGATGCAGTGGGCGCATAGCATCGCTCTCTCTTTGGGCGCATAGAGTTTGGCCAGTCTTATCAGAGAGATGGTTGTTGAGATCTTCCTCGAAATCTGAACTGACAGATTCATCGGGATGGAATTTGAAGAGGTCCATCCTTCATGCGTTGTCCATGTCAGCACGTGGCAGTCGCATAATGTGTAAGAGACTGGGTCTTCACGTGGGCACATAAGACATAGTGGGCACATAGTGCTCAGTGGGCGCATAGGCGCATAGGAGTAGTGGGCGCATAGCATATGGCACATGCCTATAAATAGGCTCTTGAAGAGAGAGAAAGTTTATTATTCTCTTTTCTCTTAGAATTTTTTAAAAAGACTTTTCATCTCCTCTCTGCACGAACCATGTCTCCAAGGCTGCCAAGAGATCTGCGAAAGGCAACGGGGCAGTACCGAGTGGCTCTCCTCCTACGACAGTATCCTCGCCAGTCCAAGACCCGATCCTAGGTGAGGCTGCGCCTCAAAATAAAGTCTTGAGCGTTAATTTGCGACGCTCAGACTTTTATTCTGCCTGGGCGCATGCGCCCAAGGCAACATGCTTCTGTGAGCATTCATATGCGCCCACAGAAGCATGCGCCAACACTGTGGTGTGTTATGTGCCCACATGTTGCTATGTTATGCGCCCACATGTTGCTGCATGTTATGCGCCCACATACTGTTGTACGTTATGCTCTCACATGCTGTTTTGGGTGCATAACCCTTTAGGCGCATACTCCTTTGGGCGTATAGCCCTTTGGGCACATAAGATTCCTCCAGCACTTTTTTCTACGAATTCCGAGTCTGACTTTTTCTTCTGTCCTTGCAGTTAACATGTTTGTCCCAGAACTTGATGGAATCCCTTTCGGCTCTGCTTGTCAAGTCCTCGGCACCAGTCTCATAACCAACATTGTCAGCAAGGTTCAAGCCAAGATCAGTAAAAACCAGCCTATGGAACGGACACTCGCCATACTTGAACATGATAAGACCTTCTTGAAGCAGATGATTAACGATGAGAAGCTCTTGCTCAGAGGGACACGCCGTTTGAAGAAGCCAAACTTCCTGTATGGTGACAGTGTAGGATTTGAGGATGACGAGACGATTTGTCTAGAAGACCCTCTAGTAGTTAAGTTAAATGACCAAAGAATAGGGTTGCCATCGATAAAGCGCCAATACCTTTTGTCAGCATTTGCTGATCTGGCTGTGCAGAGGCAGATGAAGTGGGATCTGACCCCTGAACTGCATGGGGTTATTTCTGGCAGGATCCAATTCAACTCTGGTGACCGGAAGAAGGACACGTTCAAGTATGTCTGTAACTCCACTTTTCAAAAAAAATTTATTTTATCTTTATAATTATTTTTACTGTTTTTCTTATTTAATGAAGTGATTTATTTCTTCATATTGATTTTTCTTTTCTTTTTTTTCTTTTCTCTTTAGGCCTTTACATGGCCGGCCCATAGGTTTCATTACACTAATTTAAATTATTAGGATGGTGAGAGAAGAGATACTCTTCTCATCTTCGATTGTGAGCTGTTGCTCAATTCAAATTCTCTAACCGAATTCCTGACATGTCAGAGAGCGAGGAAATTCTTTTCTATTATTTTTCCTTTCTCTCCCTTCCTGAATCATCGATCCCCCTATAAATTTCCAATCCCATCCACACCCTAAAATTCTAGAGAGCAGTCTTCTTCCCCAATTCCTGTTCTCCATACGAAACTTCTAAACTTCAATTTCCTATTTCTTCGAAGAAGAGCAGATGATGATGTTGGTGAGCTTCTCCTCAGATAACTAGGCAGCAACGACGGAGACCATGACGACTCGATCGCCAAAAAGAATTTCCATTCAGTAATGTTTTTCCATCGATTTCTTCAATTGTTCGTAAGTAAACACCATATCTACTTTGTAGGAATTTTTCAAATTCCTAATCCATTCCATTCTAGTTAACTTCTGAATTCAGATCTATAGCTCTTGGAATTTTTGATCGGTCTCATCGATCGAGAAATCATTCAGGTTATTGAAATTGGTAAGCATTGATTTCCTTGATCAATTTATGCTAGTAAACTGTCATTCTTGAATCTCATGTCCTGTGTTCTTATGATGAAGATCGAATCGGGATTGAGTCGATCTAATCAACAATTGAAATCTGAAATTGAATTGGTAAGTTTAAATCTCCTTGGCTAATTTTGATCTAAGTGATTGTGTGTATGCGTGTATGGACGGATCTTGATTGTGTTCCCTGTTTTAAATTGATCTCAAGTAACGGCAGATCTGTGACTGAAGAGTTGGTGGAGTGAAGGTTGAGTCGGACACGAAGTGTTCGATCTCGTAAGAGTATTGACAGCTCTAAGATTCGATCTCTCAAGGTAATTGATCGTTCCTTAATTTCCTCACTTATTTTGTATACCAGTAAGTGTCTGAATGGATCTGTGTTCCTGAAGTTGGAGATTCTTCTAAATTAATTTGAGTTACATTATAACCTAAGGATTGGGCATGTGTGATTATTAATTTTAGATGGAATATTCTATTCTAGAATTATAGTCGAGTAGAGGTCGGTTGTATCAGTAATGGCCACCCTCATGATACTCTACTTATTTGTGATATGCTACACTATTTTAGGTTAATATTGTAGCTGTGCATATGGTTAACTCAGTATTGGAAATCTGGAAACAAATTGATGGTCACCTGGGTTATAGATTGTCCCTCTTCATAGAATTTGCATACTGATTAGATAGACATCCTGAGATCACATCTTGATTCTCAGGCTCTTATTTATTGACAGTGTTCAAATGTATAAATTGCTTAGTTTTACTAAAATGATATTATAGGCTAACTGGATAACTGTGGCACTAGGAAATATGGTTGCCCTGAAGAATGAAGTCTAATGTGGGAACTTGAGCTTTGTTTAGGATTGATTCCTTGATATGGTTATACAGTGACTGTTCTGCTGAATGAAGAGAATTATTGCATTAATCCTGAGCAAGGATACTGAACCTAGATTTGTAAACTAACTGAACACCCTGTTCGAGACAGGGTATAAGTCCCTGACTTGAGATTGTTTTGTTCAAACCTATCTAAGGATTGACACTTAACCAATGTGAGTAACCTGGGGATTAATTCAATTAGGGAAATCCTGAGAAAAACTCTGTAGTTGAGTCACCTGAGATTATTTTGGCTAAAGACTGAACAAGTCCCATGTTCTAATCAGGACAGTATAAAATTATACACTGGACTGATATGAGATCAGTACCCACAGATGAAATATATCCTGCTGATTGAACTAAGCATCTTGTTTCTCTAGAAATTTACATATATTATTTTCAGTTGCTGTAAGGGGACTTAATATGATATTTAGATTCATAAAAGAAGATTTATACCCATGCTATTGCTGTTAGGTAAGTTACTACCTGCAAATTAAGATAGTACTATAGTAGAGCTATAGAATGGACAGTAGGCTATGTCGAATTAAACCCTGGAAAGATTGGTATGGGATTGCTGCTGGGTTTGAATAGCAGTTCAGATGTTTTCTGAGTTAAGGAGTCTTGTTGCAATTAATGTATTTTCTCTTATGGCTATATGGGTGAACTCAGAGTAGGATAGGTTCAGTATTATATGAGGAGAGTTCAGCCCTATAGACTAAACTATTTTCATGGTTGTTTAGGACTCTTTTGTAGCAGAGTTTACTTGGACTGAGAAATCAGTTAGTCTAGCTAAGATGGTTGTACCATGCTCTATAAGGCTGTGTAATACCAGTGTTTAATTAGGTTGTGTAGGTCCCTAACTGAACTGAAATGGTGTGGACACAACCTAGGTCTCAATTCGAATTAGAAATTGTAACATTAGGATTGTTTGATTCAGACACTGATAGCAGTCCTGTTTAGGACTGAACAGGATAAAGGACCATCATATGCAGGAAGTGAAAGTAAAGGAATACACATAGGTGTTAGGCTAAGTCCTGCTTTGGGAATGATATTGATTATATTAGGACTGATTGATATGAATATTGAACACTGGACTGGTATATGAGAGGTATTGAACATGGACTAGGATGTAGGATTCTTAAGCTACAGGATTTTATGGTTATATTAGGACTGACCTTGAGGATCTACCATCCAATTGAGTATTTTCAGGAAGAGTCAATTCTTTTGGTAGATTGTTTGATTAGCAACTTAGGGTAAATTTCAGTTATGTGATTCTTGAACAAAGATAAAGATTAATCACTCATTCAATGGGAGATGAATTAGTTATATGACAAGTGAGTCTCCTAGTATATCAATAAATAATGTAGTTCAGGCTTAAGGCAATACTTGAACTCATGACAGTGAACTGTCATACCTTGGATATAAATTCAGCTCTCTAAACTAAACTAAGCTAACCAGTACCCTGTCAAGGACTAATTATAGTAGTGTCCTGTTTAAGGTTGGAATACTCACCAAAAGTTTGAGGTAATAGTTCTTGATAGTTTGTGTTAGAGTATTATGGGTTTTTAATGGAGTATTGATTTATATATAGATTAAGTGGAAGACAAACTAATGTACTTTAATCATGATTAGAATTGATAATAATCAGACTAGGATTAATCAGATTATTAATCAACTTGTATCTAATAAACAGGAGGATTTCCAGCTCTACTACCTTTTCTCGATCACCCGGAGCAAGGCAAGTATACTCCTCAGATTTGTTCATTTCTCATGTCTTGTAATCCATTCTTGTATCTCCTTGATTGACACGATATATCATGGTATTGTCTGGTTTCATGTTTCATGTATTACTTGTGTTTGAGGGAAAAATACTATAGATATGTGATCAAACCCTGTTACTACTCATGTGAATAGCTTGGGTCCCGTACCGTGCACGCGGGACCAAAGCTGTACCATTTCATGTTCATTGCATCTACCCAAGCCGATCACACATCTAGATGTATTTCAATATTGCACATGTCAGGATTCAGGTTGTATTTCAGGATTCATGGTTGTATTCATATTCAGGTTGTATTTCATGTTTAGGTTGTATTTCTTGTTCAGGTTGTACTTCATGTTCAGGTTGTATTTCATGTTCAGGACTATTACCATATTTTCTGTATTTACTTCAGTATTTCCTGTTCAGTTTCATGTTTTGTCTCATTTCCTGTACTTATATATATTTTCTGTTTCTTGATTCATACCATGATGTTCATGTTCATTTTCTTGGATATACTTAGCTCCGCTCCTGATTAGGATATGTTGCAGGTGCTTGCAGGATATTATTCTACTCTATGGGCCAGAGCCCAGGATATTAGCTGAGCAGGATGAGACTTAGCTTGAGGCTTCAGGTTTAGACTACTTAGCTTTACTTTTAGATATTGACTTTAGAGTTCATAGCACTTTGCATTTCTGTTGATTCTGGTACCTTATGATATCTGGATTTGTGGACTATGGTGATCTTTCTGGGATACGTTATAGATGCTGTGATTTTTACTTGTCTTGATTATCTGGTTAGATTTCCCTAGCTTTTGGTACAGCTTACTTCATTGTGTCTAACAATGAAGGTTGGGCGTGTCTGACTCGTGTCCGATTATTCGATAGCGGATCGTGACATATTTTTAGTGGTGGCCCATGCAGGTCTATCCTAATGGTACCTAAGTCTTAGCGTACTATTGGGGGACTTGATTACACTAGAAAAACTTGATCACAGCATAGGAAAATCGGGGAAATAATAGTATATCAGGTATATCAGGTATATTGATATTCTATAAACACTTGTTGTTTTTAGGTCTAGGTTATTTTAATAGTTTTCTATTTTTAGATAGTTCAGAAGCACGCGACACCGGAACAGTCGATCCACCTACACTTGAGGGTTTGAGCGCCCACTACCTTCTATCACTCTACTATCCCCATGGTAGTACATAGTTGACGGAGACGTTTGAAGAGTCCCTTGACAACCAGAGGGAGCATGCCATCCTTTCCAAGTCAGACTTACAAATGCATCTTTCGAGTTAGAGAGGACTTCTGACTTCCGGACTCTCAGACCTTGGACTTCTCTGACACCGAGCGTATATCATGTACCGAAGAGCAGATCGAGAACCTGGAGCCGCCACTGAGGATCATACAAGTCCTTGAAGAACCGACTCCTTTGAAGATTGGAGCCACCAGCCAGGAGATCCAAATGTAGCACAAACAATATGACACAATGGGAAACTGAAGCTCAGGAGGACCATGAAGACTTATGATGAAGACAGCAACTAACCTGGACCCGCGAAGCGTCAACACTCAGTCGACATTTCTTCGGTCACACCACCAGTCGCATCATCAGGAGCAGATCTCAACAGCCAGCATGCCAGCATACGTATCTCCTATTAAAGGCTCTGCACTTCAGCCAAAGGGATAACCAGACTCAGATTCAGATGACGACCACTTGTAATTTCTGTCGTTGCCAGGACATCACCACAAAGAGTGCCACAAAAGATGGAGGCTATGTTTATTCTGCAGATCGTCTGCCTACCATGTCAAGGATTGCCTGGAGACCGTTGATCGCACTGCCCGAAAACAAGCACGAGGAGCATCGGACTATAGCAAAGGGATCCACCTTTTTAGAATCAGCAACCACATGGAGCACTACCACAAGGACCATCCTACGACAGAACAGTTGAAGAAATTGAAGTGATTTCGGAGGAATACTGAAGACAGAAGATTTCTTTTGCATGGTTGAAAAACATGTATCTGATTAGCAATCCAGTCTCTCCTTAAAATCCTCTTAGCACCTAGATCATTTTTTGAAACTTCTCATTTTCATGTTTGGAATCCTGATTGATATTCGAAACATATTTCGAGATATTGTTTCCTATTCGTAAACTTGTTCCAGATCCACAATTCGATAATTGTTTGGAATCCACTATTCGATACCCTGTTTCATAATTCATTATTTATGGTTTTGTTTTTGCTTCTATTTAAAAATTTCCTATGCAATTGAGATTTTATTTCTATCCAAAATTTTATTTTGAAACTTGTCCCCAATCAAAACATTATTTGAATCTTCACTCCTATCTTGACACTTGCTTGAGATTCAGCCCCTATTCGAGACATCGTTTGAAGATTTTGTTTTCTATTTTGAAACTTTGGCTCATTCCCTATGATTTTTTTACTATTTGAGACTTGTTCCTATTCAAGAAATTGTTTCTGCTCACCACTTTGTTCGACCTTATTTTCTATTGAAGTTCTAATCGTTTCATAATCAGGGTTCGATACCTGTTTCTTGTTCGCTATTTGATACCTGTTTTCTAAATCACTGTTCGTAACCTTGCTTCCTATTCGAGATTATGTTCAAGATTTCACTTCTTATTCGCGACTTTGTTGATATTGATTTTCTATTTTTACTGTGTACTTTATTGGAGAATTCGTTTTCAATTCAAGTTTTGCTCGAGATTTCATTGTTATTCGAGATTTTATTGAAACTTGTTTTCAGTACGGAATTTTATTTCTTATTTTTGAAACTTGTCTACTATCTGATACCTTGCTTCAGTTCATCCTTTGAGACTCTGTTATCCCTTCGGATAATATCCCATATATGGAATCTCGTTACCATTCCAGATATCAGTTGAAATTTCGTTATAATTTGAAACTTTGCTTCCTGTCTGAAATTTTAAATCTCCCTGGTTGCTTTTTGTACTCACTGATTGGATCCCTTGTCGTCTCTTAGTACCTAATAAACCCTTGTATTCTAATAGTCAGATAACCTCACCATCTTCTTAACTTGGACTATTAAAACTCATTTTGTTTTCTTGAAATTTTCTATGGATAAAGTTGAAAGACTATTCGATGACCTACTAGGGCGCGACAGTTTGCGCGCTGTAGCCGTTATCTGGATTGCGGAGACCGAAAGTTCACTGCAGCCAGCAGCGCACTAGCGGGGCAGGAACCTAAGTTGAAGTGATTTCAGACATTCATAGGTTTCGAGTATTATGAAGACTTGTCCTAAATTCTTCATGTCGTGATCTCTTGGGTTGCTTCGTTGATGATTGTTGGAAAATGGATATAGTGTATAGAATATTCGGTAACATATCGTTATTTGAGTCACGGAGCCGAAGTTCACTGCAGCCAGGTATACCCTGGCGGGGTAGGGATTCTGAGTAAAGTGATTTCAAATATCTATATGTTTTCGGATACCATAAAACTATGTTCCTTTCCTATGATTATTAGTTTTCGAGAATCACAGATCCTTGACGTTCATCCTGATTTGATATTGTATCCCCTGAGTATCTCATACGTTTCCTCAATCAACCCTTGCTAATTTCCCTTCTAACATTTTATCGTTAGATCATCGATTTCCTCAAATTATACATTGCCAGATTATAATTCCATACTTCGTTCATGTCTTGTCTAAACTTCAATCTTAAATCATATCTATCTGACCATGATTTTCCTATCTTGTCCAGTCCACTTGTGTTAAATTATCGATTTTTGATCATACTTAATAATTGTGCCTTCATGATTTTGTCCCTCTAAGTTGTAATTGAAACTTCATTCTATCTCGTGCCTATTTGATTCTTGATCATTGTTAGATCGTGTTATTCCAACTCCTTATGTGTAATTATCGTACATGGTCTCAAGGCTCAGAGCATCTCAGAGTTGCACGGGATCGGCAGAAGTACTGGGCGGACAGCAGCAGACGGCCATTGGAGTTCGCGGTTGGTGATAGAGTGTTTCTGAAGATCTCGCCGACCAGGGTGTCATTCGGTTCGGCAGAGGCGGAAAGCTCAGTCCGAGGTATATCGGACCTTTCGATGTGATAGCACGGATTGGCGAGGTGGCGTATCGACTAGCGCTTCCAGCTAGCTTGGAGGGGGTACACAACGTCTTCCACGTATCTCAGCTTCGACGTTATATTCCAGACCCGAGCCATGTGGTGGACTACTCAGAGTTAGAGGTGGGTCCAACTTGACCTACGAGGAGCAGCCAGTAGAGATCCTGGACCGGAGGGAAGCGCTTGCGGAACCAGACCATTCCTCTTGTCCACGTCATGTGGAGACACCACTCTCCGGGAGAGTCCACATGGGAGCGCGAGGATGAGAAACGAGAGCGCTATCCCAGCCTGTTCACCTGATTGTATTTTTGTTCTTGAAATTTTAAATTTCAATAAAATGGGTTGATTTGAATTTTGTGATTTAATTTTGTTGACGGTCGAATTTCGAGGACAAAATTTTCTAAGGGGAGATTTGTAACTCCACTTTCCAAAAAAAATTATTTTATCTTTATAATTATTTTTACTGTTTTCCTTATTTAATGAAGTGATTTATTTCTTCATATTGATTTTCCTTTTCTTTTCTTTCTTTCTCTTTGGGCCTTTACATGGCCAGCCCATAGGTTTTCATTACACTAATTTAAATTATTAGGATGGTGAGAGAAGAGATACTCTTCTCATCTTCGATTGTGAGCTGTTGCTCAATTCAAATTCTCTAACGAATTCCTGACATGCCAGAGAGCGAGGAAATTCTTTCCTGCTATTTTTCCTTTCTCCCCCATTCCTGAATCATCGATCCCCCTATAAATTTCCAATCCCATCCACCCTAAAATTCCAGAGAGCAGTCTTCTTCCCCAATTCCTGTTCTCCACATGAAACTTCTAAACTTCAATTTCCTATTTCTTCGAAGAATAGCAGATGATGATGATGGTGAACTTCTCCTCAGACAACTAGGCAGCAACGACGGTGACCACGACGACTCGATCGCCACGAAGAATTTCCATTCAGTAATTTTTCCATCGATTTCTTCAATTGTTCGTAAGTAAACACCATATCTACTTTGTAGGAATTTTCCAAATTCCTAATCCATTCCATTCTGGTTAACTTCTGAATTCAGATTTATAGCTCTTGGAATTTTTGATCGGTCTCATCGATCGAAATCATTCAGGTTATTGAAATTGGTAAGCATTGATTTCCTTGATCGATTTATGCTAGTAAACTGTCATTCTTGAATCTCATGTCCTGTGTTCTTATGAAGATCGGATCGGGATTGAGTCGATCTAATCACAATTGAAATCTAAAATTGAATTGGTAAGTCTAAATCTCCTTGGCTAATTTTGATCTAAGTGATTGTGTGTATGCGTGTATGGACGGATCTTGATTGTGTTCCCTGTTTTGAATTGATCTCAAGTAACGGCAGATCTGTGACTGAAGAGTTGGTGGAGTGAAGGTTGAGTCGGACACGAAGTGTTCGATCTCGTAAGAGTATTGACAGCTCTAAGATTCGATCTCTGAAGGTAATTGATCGTTCCTTAATTTCCCCACTTATTTTGTATACCAGTAAGTGTCTGAATGGATCTATGTTCCTGAAGTTGGAGATTCTTCTAAATCAATTGAGTTATATTATAACCTAGGATAGGCATGTGTGATTATTAATTTTAGATGAATATTCTATTCTAGAATTATAGTCAATAGAGGTCGGTTGTATCAGTAATGGCCACCCTCATGATACTCTACTTATTTGTGATATGCTACACTATTTTAGGTTAATATTGTAGCTGTGCATATGGTTAACTCAGTATTGGAAATCTGGAAACAAATTGATGGTCACCTGGGTTATAGATTGTCCCTCTTTATAGAATTTGATACTGATTAGATAGACATCCTGAGATCACATCTTGATTCTCAGGCTCTTATTTATTGACAGTGTTCAAATGTATAAATTGCTTAGTTTTGCTAAAATGATATTATAGGCTAACTGGATAACTGTGGCACTAGGAAAATATGGTGCCCTGAAAATGAAGTCTAATATGGGAACTTGAGCTTTGTTTAGGATTGATTCCTTGATATGGTTATACAGTGACTGTTCTGCTGAATGAAGAGAATTATTGCATTGATCCTGAGCAAGGATACTGAACCTAGATTAGTAAACTAACTGAACACCCTGTTCGAGACAGGGTATAAGTCCCTGACTTGAGATTGTTTTGTTCAAACCTATCAAAGGATTGACACTTGACCAATGTGAGTAACCTGGGATTAATTCAATTAGGGAAATCCTGAGAAAAACTCTGTAGTTGAGTCACCTGAGATTATTTTGGCTAAGGACTGAACAAGTCCCATGTTCTAATCAGGACAGTATAAAATTATACACTGGACTGATTGAGATCAGTACCCACAGATGAAATATGTCCTGCTGATTGAACTAAGCATCTTGTTTCTCTAGAAATTTACATATATTGTTTTCAGTTGCTGTAAGGGGACTTAATATGATATTTAGGTTCATAAAAGCAGATTTATACCCATGCTATTGCTGTTAGGTAAGTCACTACTTGCAAATTAAGATAGTATTAGTAGAGCTATTGAATGGACAGTAGGCTATGTCGAATTAAACCCTGGAAAGATTGGTATGGGATTGCTGCTGGGTTTGAATAGCAGTTCAGATGTTTACTGAGTTAAGGAGTCTTGTTGCAATTAATGCATTTCCTCTTATGGCTATATGGGTGAACTCAGAGTAGGATAGGTTCAGTATTATATGAGGAGAGTTCAGCCCTATAGACTAAACTATTTTCATAGTTGCTTAGGAATGTTTTGTAGCAGAGTTTAATTGGACTGAGAAATCAGTTAGTCTAGCTAAGATGGTTGTACCATGCTCTATAAGGCTGTGTAATACCAGTGTTTAATTAGGTTGTGTAGGTCCCTAAATGAACTGAAATGGTGAGGACACAACCTAGGTCTCAATTCGAATTAGAAATTGTAACATTAGGACTGTTTGATTCAGACACTGATAGCAATCCTGTTTAGGACTGAACAGGATAGGGGACCATCATATGCAGGAAGTGAAAGTCAGGAATACACATAGGTGTTAAGCTAAGTCCTGCTTTTACTGATATTGATTATATTAGGACTGATTTGATATGAATATTACACACTGGACTGGTATATGAGAAGTATTGAACCTGGACTAGGATGTAGGGTTCTTAAGCTGCAGGATTTTATGGTTGTATTAGGACTGACTGAGGATCTACCATCCAATTGAGTATTTTCAGGGAGAGTCAATTCTTTTGGTAGATTGTTTGATTAGCAACTTAGGGTAAATTTAGTTATGTGATTCTTGAACTAAGATAAATTGATCACTCATTCAATGGGAGATGAATTAGTTATATGACAAGAGAGTCTCCTAGTATATCAATAAACGATGTAGTTCAGGCTTAAGGCAATACTTGAACTCATGACAGTGAACTGTCATACCTTGGATATAAATTCAGCTCTCTAAACTAAACTAAGCTAACCAGTACCCTGTCAAGGACTAATTATAGTAGTGTCCTGTTTACGGTTGGAATACTCACCAAAAGTTTGAGGTAATAGTTCTTGATAGTTTGTGTTAGAGTATTATGGTTTTTAATGGAGTATTGATTTATATATAGATTAAATGGAAGACAAACTAATGTACTTTAATCATGATTAGAATTGATAATAATCAGACTAGGATTAATCAGATTATTAATCAACTTGTATCTAATAAACAGAGGATTTCGAGCTCTACTACCTTTTCTCGATCACCCGGAGCAAGGCAAGTATACTCCTCGGATTTGTTCATTTCTCATGTCTTGTATATCCATTCTTGTATCTCCTTGATTGACACGATGTATCATGGTATTGTCTGGTTTCATGTTTCATGTATTACTTGTGTCTGG
>JANAVB010041258.1:0-96644 GCA_029216955.1 Iris pallida | reverse complement strand
GAAGAAGAAAACCCCTCTATATGGATGCCATAATGAGCACTAAAATCGACTAAAAAATGTCCATTTGCCCCTCAAGTTGTCATGAATACTTTCTTAAACGAAGGGTTAGTTGTGGTCTAAGTGTTGGATTAATTTCTATTCGAAAACTAGACACAACATGACTTAGATGTTGCTAGTTGTGTTCATCCTAGATTGTAGGTTCAAGTGGTCATCCTAGAATGTAGGTTCAATATGTAGACTAACCCAACAATAAATGAAACCTTCACAATCATTTAATTAAATAACTACTCATGCAATATAAATAATATAAATTGACAAAAATAGCCCTAGCTAGGATTGTGGTAGTGACAAATCTACCCTTCTAAAAAATTTTGTCCTCGAAATTAGAACAAAAATAGCATAGAAATACAAGTAAGAACAAAGAGAACAATACCTCAGGGCTCGAAGAGTTAAGGATATCATTCCCGTACGTCCTCCCTCTTCCAGGTAAACTCACCTGGAGAGTGATGCCTTCATACGACACAAACCAAAGGAATAACCAGGTTCTGGAGCACCTTCTTCCGACGATCCAGAATCTCTACAGACTGCTCTGGATAGTTGAGAGTAAGCCCCACCTCTATCTCGGAGTGATCCAATACATGGCTAGGGTCTGCCACGTACTGTCTTAACTGTGACACATGGAACATATTGTGAACTCCCTCGAGTGTAGGTGACAAGTCTAGTCGATAGGACATTGCACTAACTTTTTCAAGAATGGTGAAAGGTCCAACGGACTAAGCTTCCTACCCCGGCCAAAACGAATCGTGCCCCATGTCAGAAATCCTTAGGAATACCATATCACCAACCTAGTCACAAAACAAGACTGAACACAAAATTTCTAAGTCAAACAATCTCAAGCAAGCACAAAACAGGAACTAAAACTATACCTCATACTCTAACAGTCTCTGGTAGCTATCGGCCCAATGTCGCTGCCTATCCTGCGCCACCTGAAGTCTATTCCTGATCAGCTTGACTTTTTCAGCTACATCCACTACCATTTTTGGGCCAAGCAAAACTCTTTCGCCGACATCGTCCTATGACAAGAGGGTCCGACACCTCCGTACATATAGAGTCTCAGATGGCGACAGCTCTATACTGGCCTGATAGCTGTTGTTGTAAGCAAACTCTACCAGGTGGAAATAGTCCTTCCAGGAACCCCCGAGATCTAATACACAAGTATGAAGCATATACTCAAGTGTTTGAATGGTCCTCTCCAACTGAATAGATATAGAAAGTATCAAAACAATAAAAACTATCAGGAATGTACTTGCCTGCGGTCTTGAGCAGACAATATGAATCGCGGCTCAATGTAGAGTCACAAGACCTATAGATGAGATATACATTGTTAATTGGTGTTTAATAGTGTTAAACATGGTTTTTTAGTGTTTGATATGCAATCTAGGTCAATTCTAGGTCAAATTGACTTAAAGTTGACTTTTTGTCAACTGGACAACCTTGGTCAAACCCTAGTCAATTCAAGTCAATCTATGTTAGGGTAACCTATTTCAATTATTAACTACCTAGATGCTATCTATATGTATACATATACATTACCTACATATGTTATATAAACTATAGCCTAATATTTTGGTAAATATACTAGGCATTTGCTTACCCTAGTGCATAGGTATTATCCTATGCCTATATGATCAGATGCCAACTATACTTGGTTGTAATGCCATTTCCTACTTATGCATACATAGGTATGTAGGAACGAAATGTAAAGCGCTATACTCTAGACGGGGCTGAATAGAGTAGGCAACAGAAAATTAGCTATTAAAAATTGTTAGCAAAAAGATTATATATATATATATAATATATATAATATATCACAGATGTGTAAGTGAAAATTAAAGAGTAGAGAGCAAACGCAACCACAAGGATGCATACTGGTTTTCCTCTTGTGAGGACTAGTCCAGTCGGAAGAACTCTAGCTTCCAGTTGAAATCCACTATAGAAAAATACCGTAAGTTTTCATGCAAAATTCTTAACTTCTACAACGCGAGCTTTGATTCGAAGTATTCGACCAACTTCAATTGTGAAGTATATTTCTTCAATCAAGCCTCTGATTACAATCACTCTGAAACTTCTAAATGTACCGTACTAGCAAATCGACTAGAGGATTGTAACTGGCTTGGGATTTGAAAATAAAAAGCTTAGAACACATTGAAGAACGTATTAGGCTTAGAGAGAAGAGAAGAGATAGGTGTGTTGAAATGATGAAATTTTTTCTCTATTTATATGTTTTCCAAAGACAGAATTCAGACAGAATTTTTGAGAGAATCTCGCAAATTGTCGTTGCATCCGTAACTACGGGGAGACCAAGTTCAAAATCCAACGGCAGTAACCGAACTCGGGGCAAATTCGGGCCGAACTCGGGCCAAATTTCCTTGGTGTTTTGTTAGGATTTTTGCAAATGGGTTTGTTTTCAAAATAATATTTTGAAAATATTTTGGGGTACCCTATTTACCAGTACAACTCGGTGTACATTGTATTCTTAGACTCAATAAATAATAAAAATTATATTGATAAGGAAACACAGACTCAATGGCAAATTGGCTTCTTGTCTTGAACGGTAGTAGTAGCAATTCTCAGCAATTGTCTAAGTAGTCCTTATACCGAGACAGATTAGATCAATATTTAAAATCAGGTTTGACCATGACCAATGGGCCAACAATCTCCTCCATTTTGATAATTGACAAACCTTGACCGATATAACATCTCGATCTTTGATTTAAAAAGTATCAAAATTTGTAAGGTACTATCTGTACTGGTATGTACTATTTCCTAAAAAAAATTTGCATCCTATAAAAGTTGTTAGATCCATTTTCCCCTGTTGTCATTTAGCAAAATAATTGCAAGGAGAGAAGCTCCCCCGTAATTCATGCTTAAGAAATTAATGTTGAAGAAATCCAGAAAGTTTATAAAGAATAACATATTTTCACAGGCAGTTCAATGAATGAAGCATAAACTAAGATAATGCTACGCATAGAATAAAAGAGAGAATGCATACATATAAGAGAGAAAAATACACACTGAAATAGTAAATATATACTAATAAGAGTTTGAAAATGTATCAACTTAGGAGACAGTCACAGTGCTAATAAAAATAAAAGATAAGTACTATCTTGGAATGTTGGAGCATTTCCAAGCATACATAGACAAAATAAAGAGTCTAACTAGATAACATCTAGACAAAGTACAAAAGCGTCTAGATCAAAAATCCTCAGAGTCATCATCGATATCACGATCAGTAGTGCCACCATGTCCGGAAGGACCAACTCTAGAAGTGCCAGCTCCATGAGAAGGGTGTGGAGTAGCACCAGAACCACTATAGTTATAAGTGTTACCAGGCTTAAAGAAGTGACAGACCACCTCATCTTCATAGCGGTAGCTAGAGACAGTAGGATCTCGTAGAAGTGAACTAGCATACAGACCGGTCAGGGTGAAACTAGATCCGTAAAGTTGTTTATCAAGGTCTGAAACGACTAGCATCTTGGAACTCGCATTCCTCATCATGTGTCAGTCACAAACGCTCACAAAGAGTTGTGCTCATCCAGTTGAGCATGCCGCATATCAAATAGGTGCTGGTGGATACCCTCAAAAGACATAGGGTAATCCTGAGAGGTGGAGGTAGTGGAGTAGGAGGAGCAGGAAGAGGAACAGCTGTGCTACGAAGATAGCTAAAGATACTTGGGCTCAGTGTCACGAGCGCAAGTGGATAGATTAATTTCAAATTACTGAAAGATGATCGGGAGAATCAACTCGTAAGCAAGGTTCATGTGCCTTTACGACAATGGCCCATCTGAATAATAGTCTTGGGGACAGAAAATGGAATCCCATTATGAATATGGTATAAAGCAGATATTTCAAGGGTGGTCACATCGTCCTTAGAAGTAGATTTGGGTAAGATAGTGGAGTAGATGATGCGATGCAATTCATAGAAGAATAAGCTCAAATTTGTAGCTTCGAACTTTCCAGAACGAACTCGATCAGGAGAATAGAGTTCATTGTTGAAGCTGTTTAAAGTTATCGCCGAGAAATTCAAATTTTGTGATATCGTCTAGCGGAGCACCTTCATTTGGAATATCAAGGATTTTTGCTAAGTCGGCATCATTGACTTGAATATCAATTCAACAAGACGACTCTTAACAGTAAAAGTGTCAAGGATGAAATTACAATAAAATAAACGAATAGCATTAGTTGCGATAGGATATGAATGAGTGACAAGGTTGTGCAATCCTAATGCTTTTAAATTAGTTGATGGGACGGAAAGATAGTCCATTTGATTGGTCCGAGGCATATATTGCGAATAGAGAAATCTGTATACCATAATTGGGATTGGTCATGAGTTTTAAAGTAAAATCCATTGAACGCCCGTCGTCCAATTGGACGAGCGAAAAGAGTGATCCTTGGATATGATCGAAGAAGACGGCTTCTTCACTAGCTGTGGTCTTCTTCTCTTGAAGGGGTTGTGAGTCCTTGGCATGATTTCTAAGAAATGTATAGAAATTTTGAAATTAAAATGGTGAGAAGGAGAAAGTTATGAGAAAGTTATACCTTCTGAAATTTGAGTATATAGAAGAGAACGAGAATCTACGTACGAATCCAAAATTTGGATTGATAACTCCAAAAGAGAGAGAGAAATCAAAAGAAGAAAATCTAGGGTTTGAAGCTTTTGGGCTCGGCTGCTGCTCTGTTTGGAGGAGATGAAGGTGATGAATAGGAAGGGCCACATTCAAATCTGACTTAAAATTATCCAACACCAAAAAACTCTGGCCGAACTCGGGCCAAATTCGTGTGATGTGTTTGCCTGGGGTTCTGTTGAGTTATTTTTGTGCAGAAAAAAGTCACTTTATATTCATCAATCCTTTTCAATTATTTTATTCAAAGTTTAGTTATTTTAAAATTTAATTATTAGTATTATTTTATTAACTAAATTTTGTTACCAGCAACTATTTCAGATTAGTTGTAGGGGTACTGTCCCAGCTAACGGAGATTCACCAGAGAATGCTTAAGTACTGTTTTGCTTCGACCTTGGTCGTGGTCACAGACAGACCCTTTGTAGGCTTGTCTCGAAAATAGTTTTTGCATATTAAAAAAAAAAAATTAATTAATACTATAGACATCTAAAATTTCTAATTCTCGACGTAAATAATTGAAACGATCTTCTGCAAATGGTTTTGTAAAGATGTCAGCCAATTGGTTCTCTGTGTCTATATTCAAGGTTAATATCTTATATGTTTGATGGACTCTAAGAAAATGATGTCGAATCTCAATATGCTTAGTGCGAGAATGACATATAGGATTTTAGTCAAATTAATAGTGCCAATGTTATCACAGAAAATGGGTATGTATGAATACCATAAACAAAGTCTTCTAAGGTTTGCTTCATCCACAAAATTTTGTACAACAATGTCCTACGGCGATATACTCAGCCTCAGTAGTTGATAATGTGACATAATTTTGCTTCTTGCTAAACCAAGAGACAATAAAATTACCTAGGAAATGGACGCGTACTGCTAGTAGTTTTTCTATCTACTTTGCATCTAGCAAAATCAGCATCCGAGTAACCGATTAGGACAAAGGATGTGCTTTGGGGACACCATAAGCCGACAAAAATGTCACAACTTGCACCCGGATATTCGGGCACGAGTACATGGGCCACGCCCAGCTTATGCCGCGGTATCGGTGGTAGAATGCTGTCAAGTACCCAATAACTATCTATAACATCTATGTGATCTATAACAACAATATGTACTCCAATCACTACATCTAAAAAATGAATTGGAAGAGAGAACAGAAAGAACACCGAAATAAATCTAAAGTCTACCTAGATTTTAAATGACAAGAAAGTCTCGGAGGCATAAGCTGACGACAGAACATGAATCTAAAAATAAATAAAGAATGGCCAAGAGCTCCCAGAAACAACTCACTGTAAAAGGACATCGAGATTTGTCTCAGCTAGCATCACCATGTAGTCCAATAATGTGGGGCATAATAATTTCTAATATTTGTCAACGTATCCAGTCAGGATTAGAACAAGCACAATCTACTAACAACAGTTCACAAGATATGATAAATGCTACAAGACTGTAAATAGAGAGTATATAGAAGAGTAATGGACTGTACATGTAAGTAGCATGGCAAGGTAAAAGCTGTAAACTAGAGCTAGAACAATGGCAAGTAAAATTGATCATGGCATGTACAAGAATCAAGAATCATCTATCTAGGTGTATGAGTACTAGCTACGACATGTGGCCGGCTTGAGAACTTGCACAAGGTCTACTGGCCTAGTTAATCATACGTCGAGTGTATGATTAATACTCACAAGATCTACAATACTTGCACAAGATCTACAATACATGCACAAGGAGGGTAATAACCACACATCTACACTAATACTCTCTGCCTCCGATTGGTAGAGTGGATCCAAACAAGACACGTTACGACACAGGATTCTACGAGAAGGTAGCAAGTCTCCTCGAGAATCGGTATCTATCACTTGCACAAGAACTACAAGGGGGCTTGCATAATGTACACCAAGGTAACCAAGGAATAACATCTCAGGTCGGGATCCATGAATACCAATCTATGTGACCAATGTGTCAAGAACAAGTATATCTACACTAAGTACATGAATCATAACAGTTATCGTAAGTTGGAAAAGTTATCAGAGAATGTACTCGCCTCAATTTAATTGGAAGTCGACGTGTACGACATGAACGTATCGACGCGGAATAGGTACTGATGCTATGCTCCACAAGGTGGTCCAGATAGTGACACTGCCAGTTCCATTGAGTCCAAAAAAGTCCAAAAAGCCTAGTTTGATATATAAAAGTCCAAAATCAGAATTTGGCACGATAATAGAGCGAGGAATAGAAAACGACTATAATAGTCGTAACTTATGATTTAAGGAAAAGAATTAATATAAACACATATCCATCTACAAATCATTATAATATTTAGAAACTATAATTTTATTTACAAAATATTATTAGGTAATACTAGAAACCCAAAATCATTTAGAGTTTTACAAAACCATTTATATATAAGCTAAATATGAATTGCAAGTTGTAGATTATTAAAATATCAAGTTGTACATCGTTATTCGTACATCGAACCTACGATACGCAAATCGAGACAAAGCGATCAACCGTAAGGTTAACAATCTTGTCATAGCAATCTATATAGTCATCTTGTCAATTTCAGCGATTGGAGATCACTAGAATCGACTATTCTCATTTTTGTTGCATGAATTCCGAAATACGAACGTAATAAGAATTTATTATAATTAATAGTGATACATAATAAAATATCAACAAAATTTATCAGATGATGGAACAAACATCACCAACGTGTCCAGAATGGTTAAATTAGCTAGGATAGCCTACCCATAAGTCTAATTTGGACACAAAGGCAAAAATGTAATTTTGGGTCAAAATAATGTCCGTGTTGAAAATATTTTGCAACAAAAAATATGCCAGGAAAAAAGTGCACTAAACCTAACAAATTATATATCCACGATTTCAGAATGACAATACGAACCCAACGGTATATCAAGAATCGAATTCCGATAAGTCGATCTCAAAATGGTCTCTTGACCTGGACTGTGGGGCCCATTTTGCACCGAAATACGTGCCAAGGTCCATGTTCTCCAAATCTAACGAATAATATATGAATTCATGCCAGAACGACAATCTGGAGTCCCGGCTCCAAAATTAGAATTTTACTAGTTATAAATTATAAATTCGGATGGCCAACTTTGACGTCAAATTCAACTAGTCAAATAAACTCACAATGAAACAAAAATTGAGGGACAAGAATATGGTTATACCATCTATGCACAGGAACTAGTGGCACGTCAAACGGAGGTACAATGGCGAAGATACGAGTCGACGAAGTTGGCTCCACAAAACTGTCTAAAAATAACACAATTTAATTGGTCAATTTGGCGTCCGGTTTTGATTTATCAAACGATCGAATTAATGGCTGAAACTTGACATGCAGAGGTGAAGATGTATATACCGAGATTGTGATAGAGGTAAAATTTTTCCGATCCAATGGTCGACTTGTCCAAAAAATGCATGCAAAGTTGTTATCCCGAGGTGCACTTTCAGACTTTACAATCTCGTGCGTCACGAAGGGATTCCGTACGATACGCATGAATCGCCTCTGATGCACATCGGAGACGAGGTAGGTGGCATGGGGGAGTTTACCGGAGGTTTGTACGGCCATGTGGGAGGTCGTGGTGGCCGCATGGTGGTTGTCCCTGCGACAGTTGGTCGTCATTGGTCGCCGCCACCGCACACACAGCCGTGCTGCTGCTGCGTCGTGCTGCCATGCCACTGCATGCGATGTTGCGTGCTACCATGGCCGCGACGGCGTTGGCTGGTGGCAGTTTATGAAGTTGGGGGTCGGGTGGCTGCAACGTTGGGAGGAGGAGGTAGGAAGGGTGAGGATGATGATAGTGAGGATGAGAATAATAATGGTAAGAATGATGATGAGAAAAAGACGAATAGGAGGAAGGGATGTTCGGCCATAAAGGAGGAGGAAGGGTGATGAAAAAGAAAGTAAGGAGGAAGGATGTTGATGGGTTCAGCCATGGGCTGCTATGTGAAAGAGAGAGAGATGTGAGTTATTATAAAATAAATATGGGTTGTGTGAAAAAGTAGGGAGAGAGAGTGTGGTGGATTCTCTCCAAAAAGTAGAGAGAAAATATGGGGATTAAGGCTAGCCATGGAGTGAGTGTAGGAGGTTTGTCATGTAGGGATGAGTGGTTGGAATGATGGGGCAAAATCAAGGGCCACAATTTAAATAGGCTAGATTAGGTCATAGTTTAGGAATAGATCAATGGAGCTCTCTCTTGAATATTTTTAAGTGTGTACACTAGGTGTTTGGTATTTTGTTGGGGGATGAGTGTATTGGTATTCATGATGGGAGAACGTAAAGCTTCGGTTTGGTTCCAAGGAGCCGGGTCGGTTCAAAATAGGGTTTAGCGCGATAAATGACTTAAATTTAGCCACTTATGATCACGGGTAAATAAGTAGCATGCTGGGGCTCAATTGAATGGGACACATGTGTCATGAGGGTAGTAGGCTTAATGTGGGCCGTGTCCATATCTTGGGTCGACAGGTTTGGGTTGAAATGGTATCCCAATTCAAGTCGAAAATAAATGTGACTTCGTGTGATGAATTTAGATTGGGTCTTGTGCGATGCAAATAAAGCACAAGATGGTGTATCTGAGTGGGACACGAAGGTCATGGGTGTAGAATGTCTTGACTAGATCATGCATATGAAGTTGGTTTTGAGAAAACAACTAGTCTTGTGCTCATAAATTAAAAGTCATGGCAATGTGCATATGATAATCATAAATAAAAGTAGGAGTGGTCAAATTGTCTAAATTGATTCGGAAGTTTTGTGATGCAAAAAGAATACAAGAGAACAAGTTGAGTGGGACATCATAATCAAAATAAAGATAATCTTGTCTACTACAAACTCATGAAGAAAGTTTCCAGAGATTGACATCTTTGACGCTCCAGAAATCAAAGTCACGAAAAGAACACCTAATGATCAAAATAATTAAAATCAAATATGTATTGAAAATAATTCATTTAGAAAATTTTAAAATAAACCCTAAAATTTAGGGTGCTCATTCCTTCCCATCTTATAAGAATTTCGTCCTCGAAATTAAAAATCATCCAATAGGTCAAGCTAAAGAATGTAGCCGCTAAGGCTACAGTACTCAATCTGTTACCCCTGTGATCATCTATTCTGTTTTTCTCTACAAATATTTTGGTTCAGGTTTAACAAGCTTCTTTCATTAAAAACTATGTAATTTTACCATGTAGAATCCTTCATACCAATATAGAACCATTACATATACTCTAAATACAAGTCATCCTCGAGATATGTTATATATGTCAACAATGCTTGGTCATCAACCATATTTTTTCCAATCTCAGTTGCAAATACTTTGTTCCTTTATCCTATCCTTAATATCTTTATAATATGAGAGCAATTATGTGGAGAGTTCCAGAGAACCTATAGTCCTAGTGTGGATGTAGATAGGACAGAGTTAATCTAGATGGGAAAGAATGATGATAAGAATTTGTCCTTGCTCATATGTTCATAACAAAGTCATTGTCCTTTCCTTTTCTTGCACTTGTCAAAAATCGCAAAACAAAATTTTAACCTCCAAGATGTTCACCTTGTCTAAAAATCACTCTCCCTCAGTATATCGTTTTCGTAACTCCAAGTCCCCAATAATCCACTGCTAATAGTCTTGTCTAATCCCATACCTAGGGTCACTTATCTACTTGCTACTCATACAAATTCTTCTAAACTTCCACGTTCAATATTTACTCTCCTAGTCTCATTCATTTTTTTTCCCTCTTATCATCCACCACTGTTTACTCCATGTATGAATTTTTTTTAATATGATATGATAGAAATCCAGTTCCAGAATTATCTTTTATCCCATTAGCAAATCTCAATTTTTTATTCATAGTCAAAAATAAATTTGTCGAAGATCCTATATAAATCAGGAATCCTATATATGTAACCGTTCTTAAACTTCATGTGTCAGTAACTGATCAAGTTGTATAACTCAGACTTTTCCCAATCCTCAAAATAAATTGTAAACCTTAAGTATCCCTAATCCAGTTATCAGTCATTTCTCTGCAAATTTATTCAAATCTTTCTACCATTCTATCTTGGTGATTCCCTAAATTTTAGGAAATCCCATCCCGTGTATAATAATCACATCTCGTGCCACTTCCTTGGCTACTCAAGTAAGAGCGATAATCCAACGTTCTCTTCGATAGCTCTTACTACTTATAAAATCTTATACAATGTCTCTTTAACATTTTCCTTGTCGCAAGTACATTCAACGCTATCCTTTAATCCCTTAAACTTATAACCCATATCCATAAATCATTCTTTGCCTGACTATATAATCCATGTTTCTCTAGATTGTTATCTTCCGTCTATTTCTCAACTTATTTGATCAAACTCTCGAGTCTCAAACGTACTATCTTGGTTAAAATTTTAATTTTGTTTTCCAAAATAGATCTCAACCTTCATATATAAGATTGACTAATCATCTTTTCTTACAAATCCAAGTAGTTAGAATTTCAACTTTTACTCTTTTGTTCCTTTTAGATTCCATAAACTTATCTTCATGCAAGAATAGGGTTCGGCAACGGACAGGTGTTTCAAAAATCAAGATAATAAAAAACGAGTGAAAATAGACTCAATATTTCAAAATAAGATTCTCAGGGGCCATCCTTAAAATCTACCAAGAGATCTTAATATGTGATTGAGTACCAAAATCTGAAATATCTCATTATTCAAATCCAATCCTAGGGTAGGCTCGCAGTAGTACGGCTAAGCCTAAGTACTACCACGACTTCGCATTAGTTGCAAAGACTGACCTGTATGGGCCACCACAAAAATGTGTCACGACCCGTACCCGATATTCAGGCACAGGTACATGGGCCACGCCCAGCCTATGCTGCGGTATCGGCAGTAGAACGCTGTCAAGTACCCAATAACTATCTATAACATCTAGGCGATCTATAACAAGAATATGTACTCCAATCACTACATCTAAGAAGATATGAATATGAAGAGATAATAGTAATAACACTAAAATAATCTAAAGTCTACCTAGATCATAAATGACAAGAAAGTGTCGGAGGCATAAGCCGACGACAGAACATGAATCTAAAAATAAAGACTTGCCAAGAGCTCCTAGAAACAACTCACTGTAAATGGAACATCGAGATATGTCTCAGCTAGCATCATCATGTAGTCTAATAATGTGGGGCATAACAATTCCTAATATTTGTCACGTATCTAGTTAGGATTGAACGAGCACAATCTACTACAATAGTTCACAAGATATGACAAATGCTACGAGACTGTAAATAGAGAGTATATACAAGAGTAATGGACTGTACATATAAGCACCATGGCAAGGTAAAATTCGTAAACTAGAGCTAGAACAATAGCAAGTAAAACTGATCATGGCATGTACAAGAATCAAGAATGATATATCGAGGTGTATGAGTACTAGCTATGACATGTGGCTGGCTTGGGAACTTGCACAAGGCCTATTGGCCTGGTTAATCATATGTGGAGTGTATGATTAACAATCACAAGATCTACAATACTTGCACAATATCTACAATTCTTGAACAAGGAGGGTAATGACCGCACATCTACACTAATACTCCCTGCCCCTGACTGGTAGAGTGGATCCAAACAAGACACGTTACGACACGGGATTCTACGAGAAGGTAGCAAGTCTCCTCGAAAATCGGTGTCTATAACTTGCACAAGAACTACAAGAGGGCTTGCACAATGTACACCATGGTAACCAAAGAATAACATCTCATGTCGGGATCCATGAACACCAATCCGTGTGACCAATGTGTCAAGAACAAGTATATCTACACTAAGTGCATGAATCATAACAGCTATCGTAAATTATAAAAGTTATCCGAGAATGTACTCGCCTCAATTTAATTAAAAGTCGACGTGTATGACACGAATGTGTCGACACGGAATAGATTCCGACGCTATGCTCCATAAGGTTGTCCCAGATAATGACACGACCAGTTCGATTGAGTCCAGAAATGTCCAAAAAGCCTAGTTTGATATATAAAAGTCCAGAATCAGAATTTGGCACGATAATAGAGATGAGGAATAGGAAACGACTATAATAGTCGTGACTTATGATTTAAGGAAAAGAATAACTATAAATCCATATCCATCTACAATCATTATAATTTAGAAACTATAATTTTATTTACAAAATAATATTAGGTAATACTAGAAACCCAAAATCATTTAGAGTTTTACAAGACAATTTATACATATATATATATATATATATATATATATATATATATATATATATATATATATATATAAAAGCTAGATATGAATTGCAAGTTGTTGATTATTAAAATATTAAGTTGTACCTCGTTATTCGTGCATCGAACCTACGACACTCAAATGAAGATAAGGCGATCAATCGTAAGGTTAACAATCTTGTCATAGCGATCCATATGGTCATCTTGTCAATTTTAGCGATGTGAGATCACTGGAATTGACTAATCTCAGTTTTGTTGCACGAATTCCGAAAAACGAACATAATAAGAATTTACTATAATTAATAGTGATACATAAAAAATATCAACAGAAGTTGTCGAATAATGGAACAAACATCACTAACGTGTCCAGAATGGTCAAATTAGCTAGGATAGCCTAACCATAAGTCCAATTTGGACACAAAGGCAAAAGGTAATTTTGGGTCAAAATGATATCTGTGTTGGATGCACTTTGCACCCAAAAATGTGCCAGAATAAAATGCAATAAACCTAACAAATATATCTTCACGAATCCAGAATGACGATATGAACCCAACGGTATACCGGAATCGAATTCTGATGAGTTGATCTCAAAATGGTCCGTCGACCCAAACTGTAGGGTCTATTTTACACCGAAATACGTGCCAGGATCCATGTCCTCCAAATCTAACAAATTATATATAAATTTGTGCCAGAACGAAGCCATTAGTCTAGTGGTGGTGTCAGAATTGGAATCCGGAGTCCCGGGTCCAAAATTCGAATTTTACAAGTTAAAAATTACGAATTCGGACGGCCAACTTTGACGTCAAATTCAACCTGTCAAATAAGTTCACAATAAAACGAAACTTGAGGGAAAAGAATATGGTTACACCAGCTATGCACAGGAACTAGTGGCACATCAAACGGATCTGCGATGGCGGAGATACGAGTTGACAAATTTGGCTCCACAAAACTGTCCAAAATAACACAATTTAAATGGTCAACTTGGTGGCCGGTTTTGATCTATCAAACGATCGAATTAACGGTTTAAACTTGACAAGGGTGAAGGGTATATACCGAGATTGTGACAGAGAAATAGTTCGTCGATCCAACGGTCGGATTGTCCAAAAATTTTGTGCAAAGTTGTTGTCCTGAGGCACACTTTCAGACTTCACAATCTCGTGCGTTACGACAGGATTCCATGCGGTGTGCATGAATTGCCTCTGATGCGCATCGGAGAGGATGAACGAGGCCTGGGGGAGTTCATCAGAGGTTCGTTCGACCATGGAGGAGGTCGTGGTGGCATGCCACTCCACGCGATATTGCGGCTACCGTCGTTTGTCGCGGCCAGCACATACAGCCGAGCCTACTGCTACTACTGTCTGTTGTGTCGAGCTGCCATGCCACTGAATTCCATATTGCATACTGCCATAGCCATGGTGGCGTTGGCGGTGACAGGTTCACGAAGTCGGAGGTCGGGTAGCTGCAACGTTGGGAGGAAGAGGAAGAGGAAGAGAGGGTGAGGATGATAATAGTAAGGATGAGAATGATGATGGTAGGGATGATAATATGAAGAAGAAGGGGTAGAAGAGATGTTCGGCCATGGAGAAGGAGGAAGGGTGATGAGGAGGAAAGTAAGGAGTAAGGATGATGATGGGTTCGGCCTTGGATTGCTGTGTAAAAAAGAGAGAGAGAGAGAGATGCGAGTTATATGAAATAAAGGGGGGTTGTGTGAAAAAGTAGGAGAAGAGAGTGTAGATTCTCTCCAAAAAGTAGAGAGAAAAAAATATGGGGATTAGGGCCAACCATGGAGTGAGTGTAGGGGGTTGTCGTGTAGGGATAAGTGGTTGGGATTTATGGGGGCAAAATCAAGGGCCACAATTTAATGTAGGCTAGATTAGGTCATAGTTTAGGAATTGATCAATAGAGCTCTCTCTTGAAAAATTTTAAGTTGGTACACTAGGTATTTGGTATTTTGGAGGGGGATGAGTGTATTGGTATTCATGATGGGATAACATGAAGCTTGGGTTTGGTTCCAAGGAGTCGGGTCGGGTCAAAATTGGGTTTAGCGTGATAAATGACTTAAATTTAGCCACTTATGATCAGGGTAAATAAGTAGCATGCAGATGCTCAATCGAATGGGACACAGGTGTCATGAGGCTACTAGGCTTAATGTGGGCCGTGTCCATATCTTGGGTCGACAGGTTTGGGTTGAAATGGTATCCCCAATTCAAGTCAAAAGTAAATGTGACTTCGTGGGATAGATTGGGTTTTGTGTCAAGAAAGTTGTGCGATGCAAATAAAGCACAAAATAATTTATCTGAGTAGGACACAAAGGTCATGGGTGTAGAGTGTCTTAACTAGATCACACATGTGAAGTTGGTTTTGAGAAAACAACTAGTCTTGTGCTCCTAAATTAAAAGTCATGGCAATGTGCATATGACAATCATAAATAAAAGTGAGAGTGGTCAAATTGTCTAAATAGATCCGAAAATTGTGCGATACAAAAAATAATACAAGAGAACAAGTTTGAGTGGGACATCATATACCAAAATAAAGATAATCATGTCGACTACAAACTCATGAAGAAAGTTTCCAGAGATTGACATCTCTGACGCTCTAGAAATCAAAGTTACAAAAAGAACTTCTAATGATCAAAATAATTAAAATGAAATATGTATTGAAAATAATTTATTTAGAAAATTTTAAAATAAACCCTAAAATTCATGGTGCTCACAGAAAAAGTGCCTTTAAGGTATCGAAAGATGTGCTTAACTGCGCACAAGTGTCATTCCTTAGGGTTAGCTTGAAAACGTGCATACCAGTAAATACTAAACATTATATTAGGATGACTAGCAGTTAAATAAAGTAAACTACCAATCATACCTCGAAACTTACATAGGTAGATCGGTTTGCCTTGCTCGTCAATATCAAGCTTGGTTGAAGTTCCCATCAGAGTGCCAAGAGGTTTGACGGTTTCCAGATCGAACTTCTTTAGTAAGTCATTTGTGTACTTGGCTTGATTAATGAACGTCCCATTGTTGATTTGTTTGATTTGTAGTCCAAAAAAGATTATGAGTTTTCCCATCATGCTCATCTCAAACTCATTCTACACACGCTTTGAAAATGCTTGACACAGAGACTCATCATTAGATCCAAAGATAATATCGTCAACATAAATCTGAATCAAAAGAAGATTTTCTTTCAAAGATTTTATAAAGAGTGTAGTGTTAACCTTCCCTTTTGTAAAACCGTTATCAAGTAGAAAATAGCTTAAATGATCGTACCAAGGAGAGGGGCTTGTTTCAGACCGTATAAGGCTTTCTTCAACTTGAAGACATAGTCAAGATTTTGAAATCAATAAATCCTGGAGGTTGAGCCACATAAACTTCTTCTTTTACGAAACCGTTAAAAAATGCACTTTTTACGTCCATATAAAAATGCTTGAAATTATGAAAACATGTAAATGAACATAACATACGAATGGATTCTAATCTCGCAACTGGGACATAGGTCTCATCATAGTCGATACCTTCCTCTTGGTTGTATCCTTGAGCTTCGAGTCGGGCCTTATTACGAGTAACTAAACCATTCTCATTAAGTTTATTTTGGAATACCCAGCGGGTGCTAATGACCGGATGATCAATGGTCTTGGGAATAAGTTCCCAAACATTATTCCTTTCAAATTGGTTTAATTCCTCTTGCATAGCATCTAACCAAAAAATATCGCTATATGCTTCTTCAATAGTTTTGGGTTCTAGTTGTAAAATAAATGCAACACGGGAAACTATATCTCTGTTAGAGGAATGAGTACTTACACCCCTATTAATCTCACCTATTACCAAGTCCTTATGATGGTCAGCCATAAACTTGATGGATCTACTGGTTCTGTGCGTACTCTACTTGATGGATCTACCGGTGCTATGCTTGAAGGTTCTGTAGGTGTTATACTTGGTGTATTGACGTCTTCATCATCATCGTCGATTGTTTGTTGATTCAGTTCATCAAAGGTAACATTCATTGACTCTTCGATGATCATAATCCTTTTGTTGAAGACTCGGTACCCTTTGCTTTTGGCCGCATAACCTAAAAATATACCTACATTGGCCTTTTCGTCAAACTTTCCTAAATTATCATTAGTATTAAGAATAAAGCATTTGCAACCAAAGATTTTGAAGTAAGAAACTGAGGGTGTTCTATCAAACCATAACTCATAGGGAGTCTTCTTCGATTTAGGTCAAATTAGAACCCTTTTGAGAACATAACAAGCTGTATTGATAGCCTCAGCCCAAAAGTATTTAGTTAGACTAAACTGGTTCAACATAACTCTAGTCTTTCAGATAGAGTCCTGTTCTTACGTTCCACAACTCCATTTGTTGTGGAGTCCTAGGACAGGAGAACTCATACAGATAATCGTGTGTCGCAAAACTGCTCAAACTTTGCATTCTCAAATTCGCCGCCATGATCACTTCGAATACTAGTGATCATGAATCCTTTCTCATTTGAATTTTTTTACAAAAGGAGATGAATTCAGACAATGCATCATTTTTGCGTGCAAGAAAATATACCCACGTGTATCTAGAGAAATCATTTACTATTACAAATGCATAACTTACCACCTAGGCTAGCAATTCTACTAGGCCCAAATAAATCTATATACAGTAATTATAGAGTTCTAGTAATATAGTGTTCTTGGACTTAAAAATGGATCGAGTAGCTTTGTTCTTTTTGCATTCACTACATATCGTATCCTTCTTGAAGGTGATGTCCGCTAAGCCTCGTACCAACTTCTTCGTAGATAGTCTTGAAATTGTGTCCATATTTGCATGACCGAGTCTCATATGCCATAGTTGACCCTCATCATTCTTGGCGATTAAGCATCTACCTGCTTTGTTAGCATCTTCCAACATATAGAAAATATATATATGTCTACCCTAATACCTTCAAAGATAGTACTACCTGTTGAGCTATCAACTATAGTACATTTGTCTTTGACAAAGTTAATACCATAACCATGATCAACTAAATGGCTTATGCTGAGTAGGTTTTGTTTTAATTCAGTTACTAGACAGACATCTTTAATCACAGGATAGGGAGCCTTACTAATGTTGTCGATACCTACTATATACCCTTTAAGATTATTACCGGAGGAGATGTATCCTTCTTTCTTCTTTGACGGTGTTGCGAATAATGAAGCGTCATCGATCATATGTCATGAGCAACCACTGTCGAGGATCCATTTGCTTCTAGCATGCGTAGGGTGTTCCACTTACAAGAGAATTTTTAGATAAAAATTTTGGTACCCATTTCTTGTAGGGTCCAAAAATGTTAGTCTTTGGTATCCATGCACATAATTTCAAATCAACTAGCTTTCTTACTCTACATGCAGGAGAGATATGACCAATGGTGCCATAATAATGACATCTAGTGGTGTTAGATGTAGTGTGTTGTGCATGATTGGTAGGTCTTGGTCTTTTAGTTGGATATTTGTAATAAAATGCATGCCTATTAGTCTTCTTGGGTAAAGATTTGGTTGGGTTTGACTGTGTTACGGTGTTTCGATAAGTGACACATATTAGGGTAGGAAGCAGCAACCTCAGGCTGTTTTCCTAATCTAATTTGCAACTTTTTGGATGTGTCATACAGTGTATTGTAGTCAGCAGTGAGTCATCATTTCTGACTAGTACTTGTTGAAGATTTTTTCTCTTTGAGTAAGTCTTCATTTAATTTGGTAATGGTCTTGTCTTTCTCTTCGTATAGCCTTTTGATCTCGTGTAATTGCAACTTGACAGAAGAAAGCTCACCTACCTCACTAGAATTATCATTACTTCTAACCTCAGCTAGCAGGTTGATAAGTCTTCCTATTTCACCTTTATAATCTTTGAGTACCTTCTTAGAGTTTTGGTATTTGCTACGCAGTTTTCTGTAGTCACCTAAGAGGTCACTAAAGGCTTCACCTAACTGTTCAAAGGTAAAATCATCATGTAATCAAACAAGTGGTTAGTGTTTACCTAATCATATCCATTAAGCATACATTTTTCGCGTCGTCTGATTGTTCATCTTCTGAGTCGCTGGCTTCACTTTCATGCCATATGCTGGTGTTGGCATACCTTCTGGATGTTGATTTCTTCAAGTAACCCTTTTTATACTCATTTTTCTTGGTTGATGATGATGCTGTCGAACAATCCTTCTTGATGTGTCCTTTCTTCTTGCAACCGTAGAAGATTGTATCTACTTCATTGTTGCTATTTTTGTTGTTGTATTATTTTGTTCTTCTATTGAATCTTATGAACTTTTTGAACTTCCTTACTAGGAGAACTTAATCTTCAGAGTCATAGTCACTATCGTCGGAATCATCTTCCACAGATCTTCTGTGTTGAGCTTTGAGGGCGATTGACTTCTTCTTTGGTGCAGCTTCTTCAAAGTCTTGAAGTTCTAGCTCGTGAGTGTGTAGCTTACCCATGAGTGTTTCAAGAGACAAAGTAGTGAGGTCATTTCCTTCAATAATTGCAGTAGCCTTTGGAATCTAGTTTTTTTTAGACCTCGTAGAAGTTTGCGAATCTTCTCATGGTTATTGCATTCCTTGCCTAGAGAAGACAAAGGGTTTACAATATCCAGAATCTTGTGAACATTTGAGTAATGGATTCGTTTGGCTTCATCTTGAATGCCTCATACTCCTGAGTAAGTTACTGATTTTTTATTCTTTGACTTATGTCGTGCCATCGTGAGTAACTTCAAGAAGTTTCCACACTTCATTGGATGTTGTGCATGTGGACACCTTGTTAAATTCAGTCCTGTCTAAGGCACAAAATAAAGCGTTAATAACACGTACGTCAAGACTGGCTTGTTTCTTTTCAGCTTCAGTATACTTGTCATGGGGTTTCTCAACCAACTCTCAATCAACAAGAATACGAGGAGGCTTTTTATAGCGATCAATCACAATAGACCATAAGTCAAAATCTAGAGATTTCAAGAAGAAACTTATGCGTGTTTTCCAGTATGTGTAATTTGTACCATCAAACACTGGATTTCTATTTGTGGCCTGGCCTTCACTTGTGAATTTCATAGTTGTCATATGTGATATAGTGATCTATAAACAACAGTATAGATAAAAATATAATAACATTGTTATCTCGCTTTACCAGTATAACCCGCTCTGATACCAATTGTAGGAACGAAATTTAAAGTGCTATACTCTAGAGAGGGGTGAATATAGTAGGCAGCAGAAAATTAGCTATTAAAAATTGTTAGTAGCAAGATCAAAGATATATATATATATAATATATATATTATATATATATATATATATATATATATATATATATCACAAGTATGTAAATAAAAAGTAGAGAGCAGAGAGCAAACGCAAAGACAAGGATGTATACAGGTTTTCCTCTTGTGAGAACTAGTCCAGTCGGAAGAACTCTAACTTCCAGTTGAAATCCATTATGGAAAAATGTCGCAAGTTAATTTCATGCAAAGTTCTTGCAACGTCTACAACGCGAGCTTTGATCCGAAGTACTCGACCAACATCAATTGTGAAGTGTCATTCTTCAATCAAGCCTCTAATTACAATCACTCTGAAACTTCTAGACCGTACGCACTGGCAAGCGACTAGAGGATTTTAACTGGCTTGGGATATGAAAATCATAGGCTTAGAACACTTTGAAAGAACATATTAGGCTTAGAGAGAAGAGGAGAGAGAGGGTGTTGAAATAATGTAAATTCTTCTCTATTTAAAGGTTTTCCAAGGACGAAATTCGGGCAGAATTCTTTGAGAGAATCTCGGCAAATAGCCGTTGCATCCATAACTGTGGGGAGACCAAGTTCAAAATCCAACGGGCACTAATTAACCAAACTCGAGGCAAATTCGGGGCAAACTCAGGCCGAATTCCCTTGGTGTTCTGTTATGGTTTTTACAAACTGGTTTTTGGCATTTGAAAAGTCAAGTAGCTAGGAGCTTTTGTAAATGGGTTTATTTTCAAAACAAGGATATTTTAAAAATATTTTGGTAGCCTATTTGTCAGTACGACTCAATGTACATCATATTCCTGACTCAACAAATAATAAAAATTATATTGATAAGGAAATACAGACTCAATGGCAAATTGGCTTCTTGTCTTGAACGATAGCAGTAGCGGTTCTCAACAATTGTCCAAGTAGCCTTTATATCGAGACAGGGTTAGATTAATTGTTAAAATTAGGTTTGACCATGACCAATTGGCCAACAAGGTAAACCCCTTAGCTAAGTATATAGGTACCATCCTTTAACCTATTTAAATTTATATACCCTACTTTCAATTCCCTATCACAACTCACTAGAATACCACTGATACACTCCTCACGTATATTTATTGGACACTTACTGACTTTCCACTTCACTCACATTCACTCTAAACTAACTGTCACAGTAATCACTCCCCCCCATTAGTCCCAAACTGAACTCTAACCCCCTCTAACACATGCCAATGGCCACACAACTCCCATTGCCTATGCCTTACTTACCCACTTAGCCCGCTATCACATAGATACATGGCTTATGGCTTGATGGCCAAGCATAGGCCATACATGGCTTGCTGCCAAGTCTGGACTGGCCACGATGGTATGTGCCACTACCTACAATAGGAACCCCTTACTCTGTCTGCTCAATGGCTTAAGTGACCAATGGCCAAAGGCACATGCACTGCTTCCCATGCACCTGCCTTAAACCAGGTCTAATAAGACCTGTTCTCACTGCTAAGTCAGTGCTATGCACTGCCACTACCAGGTCCAATAAGACCTGGCCCTATTACCTGCACCACGGCTCCTGTAAGAAGCTTCCTTTCTTGCCTGTATGTAACCCCCGGCAACACACAAGCCTCAGGCCCTGCTTCCAAGTGTAGAACAGGGGAAACCCCCCTTTTGATCACCTGTCCACTTAGAATATAGCCTATGGCCTAAGGCCATAACCCAGATCTCCACCCATTTGGTCCTGTTACCTGCAACCAAGCCATCATATACCAAACTATTTCAACTTTACCTAAACTGATACCCACAAGCTCTAACTGACACATACCCTCACCCTCTTTAACTAACACTAAAATAGGAAACTACTAGGATACTTATATGAATATCCTAACTGACTGAACTCAAACTCCCTCACTTAATATGGACTTAACCTACTAAACATCGATACTGTACTGACACTCGACACTGACACACACTCTAAACACTCTGGAAGGGACACACACTATAACACACTGATTCTCACTCCACTGATATACTACTCAAAACACACATACATCCACTACCAAAATAAGTGGTTTTAGCGACGCCCAAAAAACGTCGGAAAAACAACAAAATCCGTCGCTACTATGTATCACCGACGTATTTACCGACGTTTAGGTTTTTGTCGCCGTTTCCTTAGTCGCTGATTACAAAAACGTCGCTGAACGTCGCAATTACCGACATTCAGCGACGTAACAGTACGTCGGTGAGTTATCGACGTTTATCGTCGTTCCGTCGGTATATTAGCGACGTATATGTAGTCGCTACACGTCGGTAAAGACCTGGAATAGTTACCGACGTCTACCGTCGTTTCGTCGGTAATATAGCGACGTGAATGTTGTCGCTAGACGTCGGTAAAGGTCCTGTACATTTTTGCAGCTAGTGTCGGTAAACGTCGGTAAATACGTCGGAGAGCTGTACTTTTTTGCAGTTAGTCGTCGGTAAATGTCGGTAAAACGTCGGAAAAATATATTATTTGCAGCTTGTCGTCGGTAAACGTCGAAAAAAGACGTCGCTAAACGTCAGTAAGCGTCGCTAAACGTCGCTAAAGTTGTAAAAAAAATAAAAAATAAAACACAGATTCTATATTACCACTCACAATTCTATAAAACACATATAGGTACACATTCAAATCCCCACTCACAATTCCAAATCACAGCGCATTCAAACCCCCACTCACAATTCCAAATCACAGATAGCTTTAATCTAAGTTAATTAACATCCAATCCAAACACAACTAACATTTATCGACGAAGGAATTAACATCCAATCCAAACAAGTCACAAGTCAATTCGATACAAAACAACTAACATCCAATACAAACATCCAATCATAGGTCACAAACATAAGATGATACAAACACAAACAAAAGTCCTAACTAGGACTACTAGTGATCTGGTGCAGGAGGGGCACCGCCGCGACGAAGGCGTTAAAAACTCCTCATACTCCGCAAGTGAAATCGATACAGATGGAGCGCCAGGCTTGTGACGTCGGTGGAGTCGGTGTCGAAGAAGAAGGCGGTGGAGGCGGCGGGAGTCGACGACGATGAAGGCGCACCCAGAGTACCAGCATGCTCCAACGCTGTAAGTCGCTGGTTGTATGAATCCATGATAGATAACATTCTACCACTGCTCTGGACCATCGAATCCTGCGCCAATCTCACCGTCTCGGCCATGGTCACCTGTCCTGTCTGCAACTCCGTCACCGTGTGCTCTAACCCTCCAACGGCACGCTCTGTCCTCTCAGTCGTCTCCCTGAGGTCTATAATGCCGCGGTCGAGCGCATCCAATCGTGCTAGCAGCGCAGGATCGTCCGTAGGATGCTGAGACTGCTGCTCGATCCGTCGTAGCAGGTCGTCACGGAGAGACTCCATCATCTGGTGGACTCGGGCAGACTCCTGAGCTGCTGTGAAATACACGAGCTGAGCCTGAGTTGCTAGGACAAACGGTTCGTAGCCTTGATATCTACGCTTGTAGTTTATATCCATACTTTGAACCTTGATCTTAACACAAACCTATATACTGATCGATACTAATCTGCTACGCCCGATACTAAGTATATACGGTCGATACTTATAGCGATAGTCCGATACCGATAGCGATAGTCCGATACCGATAGTTCGATCGATACCGATAGTTCGATACCGATAGCGATAGTCCGATACCGATAGCGATAGTTCGATACCGATAGCGATAGTCCGATACAGATACACATGGACCTACATATATATATATCACTAGTAGCCATACTCCTCTACATACTACTCTACACTAGGATCTAGTAACCATATACTAAGTCAAAATCTAGGGTTTGACTGAATATGGGTTAACTTTCTGTCAAACTAAGTCAAAATCTAGGTTTAATAGGGTGTGTGGGTGTTCACCATGTCAAAGTTCAGTCCATCTCTGGTGGACTCAAAAATGTACAGCAGGTGAGGAGAGTGTTAACCCCAGGTTTAGACATCTAACCCAAGTCAGTCTAATGAGATTCAATCTCAGATTTAACAAGTGTTTTCAGATTTACGAGAGGAAAAAGGTAAAAGAAGAAGAGTTCATACATTCATTTCCAAGTTTAACAGTTCATATAAATCTCAAGTTATATGCATGAAGGAAAAGAAAATCAAGTTCAGTCATGTATGCATTCTCAGGTTTCATGTTCAGTTAATCTCAGGTTAATGTTCAAAAACAATCTTAGTTATACATTACATCTCAAGTTCATCTCATTTCTCAGTTATTGCATATATTCATATCATGACAGTTTTGAACATGTAAGATATGAAATAAACTTAATATCTACATAACTGTGAACAATATCTAAACAAACTAAATCCACAAATCAATCCCAGTATTAACATTACATCACAGTCTATATTTATCATTTAATTTCAATATTAATATAAAACTTACAGTTCAGTTGAGTAGCATAACCCATGTAATGCAAACCCAAATTGAACCCCAAAATACAAACCCATGTAATGCAAACCCAAGTTGAGTAGCATAACCCATGTAATCATATAACCACATCATTTAGTGAACCATACATTACATTAATTAACCAATTTATTATCCTATTAATCTCTGAAAATTCCCAGAACAGTGTAGGTATCATAGTTATGTAGGGAAACCCCAAACCATCAGTCCCACATGCCCCATCCGAAACCCCAAACCTAGTTTACATCTTCTTTCCCAATTTTAAAGGACTACGCCATCTCCAATGGGGGTTTACATTGATCAGAATAATATGCAAAAAAGAAAAAAAGTAATAAAAATGGCGTTAGGGTTAGGGTTTACCAAATTGACGAGGGGAAGAGGGGGTCGACGGTCTCCGGAGGACGGGGTCGGTGCTCGCGGCGGTCACGAAGGTCGGGGAGAGGAGAGGGGGTCGGTGCTCGCGGCGGCCACCGACGGTCGGCCGGGGAGCTGATGGGGGGGGAGGGGGAGGGTTGGGGAGAGGAGAGGGGTCGCCGAGGTCGGTGGGGGTCGCCGAGGGCGCGGTCGGACGGGGGTCGACGGGGGTGGGGGAAGCCGGCTCGGGGTCGGGGGGGAAGGAAAATATTGGGGGGAAATAATGGGGGGAATGAAAACTCGAACCTGACCTATATTCACACTTAGCGACGTCATATAAGAACGTCGGTACACGTCGCTAATATCATTGATATTAGCGATGAAGTAATAAATACGTCGAAAAACGTCGCTAATATCACTAATATTAGCGACGTTTACCGACTTATACGCGACGTGAGCTCTTTAAAACGCAAACGTAGTTTAAATACGTCGCAGAACGTCGCTGTCAGTCGCTAATAGTGACGTCTTGCGACGTTATAAAGAAACGTCGCTAAATTATTATTTTCCTGCGACGTTTTCTTAAAACGTCGCTAATTACGTCGGTAATATGACTTATTTTGGTTGTGATCCTAACTAATACTAGGACATTGATACACAGAGATATTGGCCTATAGGCCTATGGCCTAGGCCAAGATACTGGCCAAATGCTATACTCTTACTCATAGCTCTGTACAGCAGTGGCCTTTTGGCTTGCTGCCAATGCCAATGCCTGAGCTCCTCATATGTTGTTCGAACAGTAGGGTGGTGAACCCCTCGAACTTCAAGACAGACCTCATTCCCCTTATCTAACATTGATACACTATAACACATTTATACTTTGGATACTACATTCACTCCCTAACTAATGTAGTCTACTGTCAATGCTACACTTATTCTCTCTCTCTCACACACACACACAGACACGTGCACTAATACATGAGATACTAATCTATATGAACTGAACTGACACTACTCACAGCACTCCATGGCCTACTCATTCAATAATTTCACTTTATTGAACACTAGATAGGACACTAAGTCACTAATACATGGATTCACATGACTGATACAGCCCTATGGCCAAGTAGGCTAACTGCCACACTTGATATTACTGTCACAGGGACTGTCATAAGGTAGTCCCCCATGACCAAGTCATGACAGTAGCTCACATTTCACTTAGAGCCACATAAAGATGCAGGCACATGACAAAAATGAACTGAAACAGGAACACAATGAAAACTGTGAATACATTAGCCAAAATATAATACACATATATACATATAACTACCTATACATATATATACATATATGCCTATGCCTAGTTATAATGCTACGGTGCTTTACGTTGGCAACCGGGCCACGAGCTAGGTCGTTAGGACCTCCAAGACCTCTGAGACATTGCCCAGGTTCGGACTCCGTATGAGAAGCATTCCAGTACGTTCTGAAGCTCATCAACAGTTCTTCCACGAAGGCACAACTCCTCTGAGCGAAGGGATCCTCAACCAAAATCTGACTTAGACAAGGCCCACTACCGCTTGAAGCTAAGTATGGGTCTCGCATGGTGCTGAAGGACAAGAAGATGAAGACATGGCTCTTTAGAAGTGTGAAACCCATAATTTTAGTTTACAATTTTTCTATTTAATTAAATTTTTTTTTTAATTACTAAATTAATTTTTTTATATAATGTTAGATATTTAGCTAATATTGATAATATTTGTAAAATGTAAATTATTTAAATCAACTTGGAATTTTTGCATGTTGTCCAGACCCAGACCCGAACCAAAATGAAGCGTAAAATTTTTTATAAATTGATGGTTAGAATTCTAAAATATTAATTATTATTTATTATTGATTTTTTTTTAAAAAAAGAAATTTATTTTTGTTAGCCATATTTTATTTTATTATTTGGCCCAAACTTATTTTTCCCTTAGGCCCAAATATCCATTAACCCAATATCCAATAAGTTCAAACCCAACTCATGTTCTTAATAGGTTACAAACCTTTAACCCATTTGTAAAGGAAAGCAATATTCTACTTTTCTTTTTAAGTCTTCATGTTTGCTGTAACATCCAACATTGAATGAATACTTTAGGAATGAGTGGTCATTCCTTTCTGAGAGGAAGTTTTGCTCTCAACCGAAGTTCTTTCGGTTCCATCTTCCCCGAACAGTCGGCTCTTTCCCTCCCTTGGCCGACGCCATTAAAGCCAGGCCATGGCTCTTGGTTTCCCTCGCCTGGTAACTTCCCTTTTTCCCCTCCTTTATAAACCAAGTCTCAACTCCACCTTTCCCCACACCTTCTTCCCAAATCTCAGAGCCAAATCCCTAGATCTAGTCCTTCCCGGAGTTCCCCTGGCCGACGCCCCAATCCCGGGCCTCCCGACGACCCGCGCGGCCCCCCGCGTCACCGCCGCCCGTGCCCCGTCGCCGCCCCTGGCCGGCGCCCGACCCTCCGGCGACCCGTTGTCTGTCGGTGGTTGCTCCGGTGACTGTCCCGTCCGGTTCCAGTGCTGCCCCGTCCCGTTCCGAGATCCATTTTGAACCCCGTTGTCGGTAATCTCTAATCCTGTATTTAAATTTCCGTAGTCTATGATGATACACTGGTCCTACAAATTCCTTCTGGAATTTAGTTTCGGTAACGTAATGACTACGTTACTATCTCGGCTTTTCCGAGTTCTTCGGGAAAATTATTTTGGTTGCTGGTTTGTTTCTGAGAATAATTTGGACAGAACAATATTCTGTGAAATCTTCGGGTTTCCAATAATTTTCGGAAACATTTTTGGAGATTAAAATTTAATTCATGAATTGATTTTTGTTGGTTCATTTTGGGCTCTTTGAGTTCTGTTGGAATTTTTGGTTATATGACAATGCTGGAGATGTTTCTCTTGGGAAATTTTGTTTCGGAATGATTTCGGGATTTTCGGGAATTACGGAAACGCTGGATTAGGCTTTGGAAAAAAAAATATTCTATGGTTGTTTATATAAAATTCGGGTTTTGGGAGTTATTTTGCAGGTTTACGGCGCATTTCCCAGTTTTTGGGTTGACCGAAAACAGAGGAGATGCTGCTGAAAATTTTGCAAAATAATAAAAATGATTTTAAAATGATTTCGGTAAAAATATTATTTTAATAATAATTTGGGCGACGACCTTAATGGTCAATGGGCCCCAGCAAAATGCAAACGCACCGGTTTGTCCGGACGTTGAGGCAGAGTAGCTGATTGTGATAATTGGACCAGAGTCTGAGGCTCATACTACTTTTATAATTTTATTTAGAATTTATTATTGATAATATTTAATTTTTAGGCGATTTAAGGGACTAACCTTTTTCCTCTTATTTTAATTCGTGTATTAATTTGTAAGGGCATAAGCCCATTCATTTATTTTCTGTAAATTTTGTAATAAGTAGGAACGGTAGATTTGGGATTTTCTGGATGTTGTGCGAGCGCGTAAAACTAAAAATATTAATAATTATTAATTATAATTTAGAATTCATGATATTTCTCGTTTAAAGGAAAATGTATAGTTTTATATATTTATAAAAATACCAAGTTTTTCTAAATAAAATGATAAATACAATTTTTCCGAAAATAGACATAAATCGATGTTTCTAATTTGTAACGTACTAGTAAACGCATTTTTGGTTGTGTTGGTTAAACAAGATTAAAATTGACTAGGAAACAAATAGAGATTGTAATTAGATCATTTTAGTATTGTGATTCTGAGACAAATTCCCGAAATGTAGGATTTCGAGGAAGTTCTTGATCGTCAACTTGAAGTACAAATCTCGTCCAATTGGAATTCAAGGCAAGTACGGTTGTGGTTATTGCAGTTTAATTAATATTAGAAATTTTGCATGTTAAATACACAACTGTTACACGTACTCTCTCCTAGAGTAATATACTGAATCATTGCATCGGGATAATGGGGAGTAGCGTAGTTATATATGATCAAAGCCAAATAGTTAATGAATGTGCGAGCTTACCCTCTTCACACGGGGTTAGGCCGGACCGTATCAATAGGATACAATTGAATCATCCTAAACCGGTCATAGATACTGCTTACTCAAATCACAATTGTTTTATAGTTGGAAAATCATTGTTTCAAAATTATTTAATATTGCAAGTTTCTATTCATTATGCAAATTGTTAATTTTCATAATTGTACTTGCTCCTTTCCTGACTGGATCCCCCACCCCAAATAGGTCCTATTGACGACTCAGAGCTACTGATTAGTAGTTACTACGACCCGGAGCTGTACCCTACTGTGCTTCCAGATGAGGTCCATGGAGATGATGATGACACTTCTGCTTAGTTGAAGTTTAGTTTATCTTTTAAAATAAATGTTATGTTAAAGTTGTGGACAAGCTCTGTAATGAACAAGTTTATTTTATCGTTTTAATTAAATGTTGTGGCAATTATAGTTTCAAATGTTGTTGATTGTACCTGCATATGGAACACAGCTTACTGCCGCCGTCTCAACAACGGTGCAGGCTGGGCATGATCCGAGTCGACCCAAGAAATTGGGATCGGGTCGTGACATGTTTTTAGTGGTGGCCCATGCAGGTCACTAAAAATCAACAACTTAGGAAAACCTAGGAAACAGTTAGAACACTAGAACATCAAATTGCCACAACATAGGACCGATATATATACATATTATTATTAAATATTTTTTTTTTGTTTGACTATAGATAGGCTACCTTGCTTATGTTTTTATCCTAAAAACTTCCAGAGAATGACCACTGACAATACCAACCCTGCTGGAGATAGGATGTCAACACCTGACCACACCCCACCTCCCCAATCAAGTCCAGATCCTACACCTCGGCAGTTGGCCGACCGTCCCCACAATACAACAATGGATCCATCATCTTCTCGGACGGAGATGCAACCCCCTGTGGTTACGCCTACTCCAGCTGCCCCACCGGTGCCTGTGGACCCCACTGACCTCATAGGTCTGCTAAGAGGAGTACTAGAAGCCCAGAGAACTCAAGCTGAAGCTCATCGTGAGCAGACGGCCATTATGAGAGAAGGCATGGAAAACGCCCATAGCATGGCAATGGCTGCACTGGAAAGAGGAGAAGCAGCTCAACAGGAAACAAGGCCTGCCAAGGTAAACATAAATTTAAGGATTAATTTATGTAATAATAAGGCCATTTAATTAATGGAAATCATATTGCCAAGGTGGGCGATATTGAGAGCTTTAAGAAGCAGAACCCTCGACCTTTCAAAGGAACCGAGGGAATTGTCTATGCTGATGAATGGCTTGACAATATGGAGCGTCTTCTGAGCGTCGCTCGACTTCCAGAAGACCTCAAGGCCGAAGCAGTGGGACTTCAACTGCAGAATGTAGCTAGCACCTGGTATCGGAATGAACCCCGACTCCAGGATAGACAGGTTGATTGGGACACCTTCAAGAAGTTGTTCCAGAGGAAATTCTTCCCAACTTCTGAAATGCGGGAGATGGAGCGACAATTCCAGAACCTGAAGCAGGGCAATATGACTGTGGGAGAGTATGCGGCAGAATTCGGCCAGCTCAGCCGATTTGCCAAGAACATGGTGGCTGGTCCTGCTGATCGTGCTGAACGATTCAAGTATGGACTTCGAGAGGAGATTCACACTTATGTGATCTCTGGCGGAGCTAAGACTTATGAGAAGATTCTGGAGAGAGCCCAAGACATAGAGAAGAGCCAACCTGCCCGTTCGAAGAGAGATTATCCTGGAACTAGCAACTTCCAGGGTAATCAGAAAAAGCCAAACAACAACAACAACAACAATAGGCCTCAGCATCACCAGCAAGCAAGGAATAATGATGTATCACCCCAGAAGCAGATCCCTGTCTGTAGCTATTGCAAAAGGCCGGGTCATCAGGTGAACATCTGTCGGAAGAGGCTTGGACAATGTCTGATCTGTGGGTCTTCCACCCATCAAGTGAAGGACTGTCCCTCGTCAGTTCACAAGGCTGGAGGAAATCAACAGAGGGGACCTCTGCCCACTCAGCAGCAACAATTTGGGCAGCATCAACAGAGGACTGGGCGAGCTTTTGCCCTAACTGCAGAGGAACCAGAGCCGGAGCAGGAACCTAATGCGGATGTCATCTCAGGTTACATCTATGTACATTCTCATCCTGCATTAGTTTTATTCGACTCTGGTGTAACACACAGTTTCATAGCAACAAAGTTTATCTCTGCACACCACATAGTTACGGGCCTTAGCAAGAGGATTTGTAGGGTTATGACTGGAGGAGGACCCCTACCCATTACGGAGACCTGTAATTGCCCCATATCAATATCTGGCCATAAGTTTGTAGCACCTTTACTGGTAATGCCCTTGCCCAACTATGACATAGTCCTTGGAATGGACTGGTTGAGCAAGCAGCATGCGCTGATAGATTGTCACAGAGGATGTGTAATCTTCAGCCCACCTGGAGGGCCAGAGTTTGAAGTCTCTAGAGCTCCGGAGGTTATGGAGAGTATTGTCTACTCTATTACTGAAGAACCTGGACCACCCCATCCTATCATAGCGGAATTCATGGATGTCTTCCCTGATAGTCTTCCTGGGCTACCCCCAGATCGGGACATAGAATTCACTATTGATTTAGTCCCTGGCTCTCCCTCAATCTCTAAGGGATGTTATAGAGTCAACCCGAAGGAGGCCAAAGAAATGAAGGAGCAGATCAACGAACTGAAGGCTCTGGGATTCATTCGAGACGGAGCTTCACCCTGGGGAGCACCTGTCTTGTTTGTGCCCAAAAAGGATGGAACGGTGAGGATGTGCATCGACTACCGGGTGCTGAACAATGTCACAATCAAGAACAAGTACCCTCTGCCCCGGATCGATGACTTATTTGACCAGTTGAGTGGAGCCAAGGTGTTTTCCAAGATTGATCTCAGGTCTGGCTATCATCAGATCAAGGTCAGGAAGGAAGACATTCCCAAGACGGCATTCAACACCAAGTATGGGCAGTTTGAATTCTTGGTCATGCCGTTTGGTTTGACGAATGCTCCTGCGGTGTTCATGAACCTTATGAACAAGGTTTTCCATGAATACTTAGACCAGTTTGTCGTCGTCTTCATTGATGATATACTGATCTATTCAAAGACGAAGGAGGAGCACGAAGAGCACCTCAGGAAAGTTCTGGAAATTTTGAGGAAGGAGAAGCTGTACGGTAAGCTATCCAAGTGTGAATTCTTTCTAGACAAGGTGGATTTTCTTGGTCATGTTGTCACAGGAGAAGGAATTTCTGTGGATCCTAAGAAGATAGCTGCTGTGGAGAAGTGGCCTACCTCAAGCTCAGTTGCTGACATCAGAAGTTTCTTGGGCTTGGCGGGCTACTACCGGAAGTTTGTGAAGGATTTTGCTAGAATTGCTGAACCTATGACGAAGCTGACTCGGAAGAATGAGGAATTCATTTGGACGGAGGACTGCCAAGCAGCGTTCGAGGAGTTGAAGAAGAGGCTCACTACTGCACCAATCCTTGCGCTACCCGCAGGATCCGGTGGTTTCACAATCTATAGTGACGCCTCGGGCAAAGGACTGGGTTGTGTTCTTCAACAGAATGGAAAAGTGATTGCTTATGCATCTAGGCAATTACGGACTCATGAGAAGAACTATCCCACTCATGATCTGGAGCTTGCTGCAGTGATCTTTGCGTTGAAGCTTTGGAAGCATTATCTATATGGAGAGAGAGTGGAAATATACACAGATCATAAAAGTCTGAAGTATGTTTTTACTCAGAAAGAGTTGAACATGAGGCAAAGACGATGGCTGGAGTTAATGAAGGACTTTGACATCGACTTGTAATACCACCCGGGTAAGGCTAATGTGGTCGCTGATGCACTTAGTCGTTACCCAGTGGCGATGTTCTTAACTAAGGAAAGGCACCTGCTGGAGGACATAGAGAAGCTTGAACTGGAGATTGTACTGCCTGGACGGAAGGAATTAGATGCTGATTCTGTGTTGATGAAGTTGCAAGTGAGCTCGTACCTGATGGACAAGATCAAGGAGACGCAGTTTCAAGACGAGGCACTTTGCAAGCTGAGAGATCAAGTGTTGGCAGGAACACATGAGGATTTCTCAATTGCCAGTGACGGAGCTCTGAAGAATGGTACGAGGCTTTGTGTACCGTCTGGCGAACTGAGGAACGAGTTGATGAAGGAAGCGCATCAGTCTCAATATTCCATACATCCTGGAGCTAATAAGATGTATCGGGATATGCGCGCTATTGTTTGGTGGAGTGGAATGAAGAAGGATGTCACCAGGTATGTCGCTAGATGTTTGATTTGTCAACAAGTGAAGGCTAGTAGACAGAGACCTGCAGGACTTCTACAACCACTAGACATTCCAGAGTGGAAGTGGGAGCACATCACGATGGATTTCGTGTCAGGACTGCCTCGTTCCCAAGGAGGGAAGGATGCCATTTAGGTAATAGTGGACCGACTAACCAAGTCAGCTCACTTTATCCCTTTCAAAGTTGGTTTATCCACTGAGAAGTTGGCAGCATTGTACATGCGGCACATCTACCGGATTCATGGCGTACCGGTAAGCATTGTTTCTGACCGAGACACTCGTTTTACCTCTCACTTTTGGAAGAGTTTGCATGACAGCTTGGGGACCCAGTTGAAGTTCAGCACAGCTTATCATCCCCAGACAGATGGGCAATCGGAGAGGACAATTCAGACACTTGAAGATATGCTGCGAGCTTGTGTCTTGGAGTTTGGAGGATCGTGGGAAGACCATCTACACTTGGTAGAGTTTTCTTACAATAACAGCTACCAAGCCAGCATTGGTATGACCCCATTTGAAGCTCTTTATGGACGTCGTTGCCGTACACCATTGGCATGGGACGATGTAGGAGAAAGAGTACTGTTGGGTCCAGATATGGTGGCCGACGCAGCAGAGAAGGTGAAGTTTATTAGAGACAAGCTCAGGATTGCTCAAGACAGACAGAAGCACTAGGCAGACAGCAGTCGTCGACCACTGGCATTTGAAGAAGGAGATAAGGTCTTCGTGAAGATTTCTCCTACCAGAGGGACAATCAGATTTGGCAGAGCTGGGAAGCTGAGTCCCAGGTACATTGGTCTGTTCGAAGTTCTGAACCGGATAGGAGAAGTGGCATATAGGTTAGCTCTACCAGCTAATCTAGAAGGTGTGCACAACGTCTTCCACGTTTCACAGCTCAGAGAGTATGTACCTGATGAGAACCACGTCTTGGACCATTCAGAGTTGGAGATCGGACCGAGCCTCATGATACCAGAGAAGCCAGTGGCAATCTTGGACCGAGGCGAGAAGAAGACCAGAACCTCAGTGACTCCCATTGTCCGAGTGATGTGGAAGCACGATTTCCCAGGCGAATCTACCTGGGAGCGAGAGGATGAGATACGGGAGAAGTATCCGTACCTGTTTGAGACTTGAGGTAATTTCTCAACCTAACTCTTTAAATTTCGAGGACGAAATTCCTTAAGGAGGGAAGGTTGTGAAACCCATAATTTTAGTTTACAATTTTTCTATTTAATTAAATTTTTTTTTAATTACTAAATTAATTTTTTTATATAATGTTAGATATTTAGCTAATATTGATAATATTTGTAAAATGTAAATTATTTAAATCAACTTGGAATTTTTGCATGTTGTCCAGACCCAGACCCGAACCAAAATGAAGCTTAAAATTTTTTATAAATTGATGGTTAGAATTCTAAAATATTAATTATTATTTATTATTGATTTTTTTTTTAAAAAAAGAAATTTATTTTTGTTAGCCATATTTTATTTTATTATTTGGCCCAAAACTTATTTTTCCCTTAGGCCCAAATATCCATTAACCCAATATCCAATAAGTTCAAACCCAACTCATGTTCTTAATAGGTTACAAACCTTTAACCCATTTGTAAAGGAAAGCAATATTCTACTTTTCTTTTTAAGTCTTCATGTTTGCTGTAACATCCAACATTGAATGAATACTTTAGGAATGAGTGGTCATTCCTTTCTAAGAGGAAGTTTTGCTCTCAACCGAAGTTCTTTCGGTTCCATCTTCCCCGAACAGTCGGCTCTTCCCCTCCATTGGCCGACGCCATCAAAGCCAGGCCATGGCTCTTGGTTTCCCTCGCCTGGTAACTTCCCTTTTTTCCCTCCTTTATAAACCAAGTCTCAACTCCACCTTTTCCCACACCTTCTTCCCAAATCTCAGAGCCAAATCCCTAGATCTAGTCCTTCCCGGAGTTCCCCTGGCCGACGCCCCAATCCCGGGCCTCCCGACGACCCGCGCGGCCCCCCGCGTCACCGCCGCCCGTGCCCCGTCGCCGCCCCTGGCCGGCGCCCGACCCTCCGGCGACCCGTTGTCTGTCGGTGGTTGCTCCGGTGACTGTCCCGTCCGGTTCCAGTGCTGCCCCGTCCCGTTCCGAGATCCATTTTGAACCCCGTTGTCGGTAATCTCTAATCCTGTATTTAAATTTCCGTAGTCTATGATGATACACTGGTCCTACAGATTCCTTCTGGAATTTGGTTTCGGTAACGTAATGACTACGTTACTATCTCGGCTTTTCCGAGTTCTTCGGGAAAATTATTTTGGTTGCTGGTTTGTTTCTGAGAATAATTTGGACAGAACAATATTCTGTGAAATCTTCGGGTTTCCAATAATTTTCGGAAACATTTTTGGAGATTAAAATTTAATTCATGAATTGATTTTTGTTGGTTCATTTTGGGCTCTTTGAGTTCTGTTGGAATTTTTGGTTATATGACAATGCTGGAGATGTTTCTCTTGGGAAATTTTGTTTCGGAATGATTTCGGGATTTTCGGGAATTACGGAAACGCTGGATTAGGCTTTGAAAAAAAAAATATATTCTATGGTTGTTTATATAAAATTCGGGTTTTGGGAGTTATTTTGCAGGTTTACGGCGCATTTCCCAGTTTTTGGGTTGACCGAAAACAGAGGAGATGCTGCTGAAAATTTTGCAAAATAATAAAAATGATTTTAAAATAATTTCGGTAAAAATATTATTTTAATAATAATTTGGGCGACGACCTTAATGGTCAATGGGCCCCAGCAAAATGCAAACGCACCGGTTTGTCCGGACGTTGAGGCAGAGTAGCTGATTGTGATAATTGGACCAGAGTCTGAGACTCATACTACTTTTATAATTTTATTTAGAATTTATTATTGATAATATTTAATTTTTAGGCGATTTAAGGGACTAACCTTTTTCCTCTTATTTTAATTCGTGTATTAATTTGTAAGGGCATAAGCCCATTCATTTATTTTCTGTAAATTTTGTAATAAGTAGGAACGGTAGATTTGGGATTTTCTGGATGTTGTGCGAGCGCGTAAAACTAGGAATATTAATAATTATTAATTATAATTTAGAATTCATGATATTTCTCGTTTAAAGGAAAATGTATAGTTTTATATATTTATAAAAATACCAAGTTTTCCTAAATAAAATGATAAATACAATTTTTCCGAAAATAGACATAAATCGATGTTTCTAATTTGTAACGCACTAGTAAACGCATTTTTGGTTGTGTTGGTTAAACAAGATTAAAATTGACTAGGAAACAAATAGAGATTGTAATTAGATCATTTTAGTATTGTGATTCTGAGACAAATTCCCGAAATGTAGGATTTCGAGGAAGTTCTTGATCGTCAACTTGAAGTACAAATCTCGTCCAATTGGAATTCAAGGCAAGTACGGTTGTGGTTATTGCAGTTTAATTAATATTAGAAAATTTGCATGTTAAATACACAACTGTTACACGTACTCTCTCCTAGAGTAATATACTGAATCATTGCATCGGGATAATGGGGAGTAGCGTAGTTATCTATGATCAAAGCCAAATAGTTAATGAATGTGCGAGCTTACCCTCTTCACACGGGGTTAGGCCGGACCGTATCAATAGGATACAATTGAATCATCCTAAACCGGTCATAGATACTGCTTACTCAAATCACAATTGTTTTATAGTTGGAAAATCATTGTTTCAAAATTATTTAATATTGCAAGTTTCTATTCATTATGTAAATTGTTAATTTTCATAATTGTACTTGCTCCTTTCCTGACTGGATCCCCCACCCCAAATAGGTCCTATTGACGACTCAGAGCTACTGATTAGTAGTTACTACGACCCGGAGCTGTACCCTACTGTGCTTCCAGATGAGGTCCATGGAGATGATGATGACACTTCTGCTTAGTTGAAGTTTAGTTTATCTTTTAAAATAAATGTTATGTTAAAGTTGTGGACAAGCTCTGTAATGAACAAGTTTATTTTATCGTTTTAATTAAATGTTGTGGCAATTATAGTTTCAAATGTTGTTGATTGTACCTGCATATGGAACACAGCTTACTGCCACCGTCTCAACAACGGTGCAGGCTGGACATGATCCGAGTCGACCCAAGAAATTGGGATCGGGTCGTGACAAGAAGAAACTTCCCCTTTATATAAAGCGGGGTGGTCCAAAACGCATGCCACATGCCCGACGGTTGAAATTCCTACAGTAATGTGATGAACCTAGGACTCGGCATGAATAATCTCATTAAATAAAGGTTTATTCGACTAAGTCCTAGACCCCCTTGGAATTCCCCAAGTAACGGTGGCAATTAAGAGGGAGTCCTTAAAGAGTGGACATTTATTGCTCTTTACTTCAAAGCCAGTGTCTTCGATCCAGAGGCGCAGCTACATGTCTGCGCCAACCCCAGGTGCACACTGATGATATGTTCACTCCATATCAACATCAACGGCGTAGCATTCTGCTCCAACCCAGAGGTTCAGAAACACCTTTGGGAGATACCATTGCCTCCAACACAAGTCCGCTTGTGGCTCCGAAAACACAGTAACCTCGTCAACCTGAAGCACAAGCCTACTCGTCGCCCTACAACACAGTGACCTTTTTGCCCAAAACATAGCTTTCTCGTTGCTCTAACGCACAAAAGAATTATTATCTTCGAAGCTAACTCCACTCGTCGCCTAAAAGCACAGAGGCTCCGTTGTCTCCAGAAGAACGGTCTACTCGTCGTCCTAGAAGTGCATTGGTACTTATAGTTCGCCAGACGCGCAGGAAGCATGGTCCCACCCAATTGGTTTGCTTAAACCTCTTCTGATAATGATAGGATTGGGATTGAATCATAATTGATATCTCATCAGATTGATTTAAATCTTAGACGATGATCAATTAGAATCCAAATCTGAGATGAAATCCCAAGATTTATTCGGCTGTATCCGAACAAGCAAATCGACACACACCACGTGTCTCCTCCTTCGATTATTTTGATAACCACCCGAGATCTCGATTGAGGAAAATCTCGATGTCCGCCACATGTCAGCGCCGCAGAAGCCCGTACCGTGCAATGACGACAGATTCTTCATATCTCAAAATCCTAATGCACATCGCATATGAGCTTTGTTCTCTATAAATAGAAGTAGTTTTCCTTCAACAACGACCATCCACTAGAACTATTAAGGTCACGAAGATCACCAAGAAATCTTCGACTCCAGACATCCTCTTGATCGATGACCGTAGAGTTCCATCAAAGGCTTCATAGAGCCAAAGCAAGTTCAACCCGTCGTCTATTCGTCAACAGAGTAAATGAGCTGCTGTAGTGCTCAATCTCTACCATCACACTTTTCCAGAAAACTCTTCCCATTGTACTTAGAATATCCTGTTTAGGACTTCCTTCTCTGTACACAGGTCTTTTTACGTTCAATAAAGCAAAAAGTTCGTTCAACCTCTTGTTATGTCGAACAAAATGGCGACTCTGCTGGAGACTACCTTCTCCTCCAACGAAAAGGTGGTGATACAATCTGATGACAACTTGCAGGTATCTTCCCAGAAGATGCTGGTTGTACGCTTCGAACAGCAACCTTTTGAAGATCTCCTTTCTGATGGAAAGTGGAATCCATCGAAGTGGTTCGTAAAACTGAAGAAGACTCGACGTGTCAGGAGGCCCAAGGCGGCTGAGACGAGCAGCATGACGGAAGGAACTGTGATCCAGAACCCCCTCAACGCCGAAGGCCCAGAGAAGATTTCGGCTGCTACAGCCATATCACCTCGCTCGATTCCCACCCCGAGAAAATATGGCGAGGAAGAAGGTGTCTCTATGGTGGGCCTAACGAAGGCACAACGCCAAAAAAAGTGCGCATCAGTCCAACTCCTTACGACGGGAGCATTGTCGGCGAGAAGATCTGTCTTCGACAGAATTGCCTTCCAATCTGGCGAACCTTCATTGGATTCTGAATACTATGCACCCGTTGGGGTAGTAGAAAGATATCCTAGGCGGTACGTGCCTCGTGCAACAAATGTACCATGTGTAAACCCCCTAAATTTCTTCTACAATTTTTTAAAATAAATTGATATTTAATTTGTACTTCGTATTTGTACGTCGCATGCTAATTTGCATTTTCGTATTGCTCATCGAGTACGAATATTCGTGAGGTACATATTATTAGAAAATATTTTTTATATAGAAATATAGCTCTGAAATAATAGGTGATAAATATTTTTATTTATTTATTTATTTATTTATTTATTTATTTTATTGCTAAAAGTCGCATAAAGCATCGCATTTAAATTTTTCTAAAAACAATTAATTTATTTTAGATAAATATGGTAGTAAATTAGAAAACAATGATATTATAAATGTTTACATGCAAGTACATGAATCTAATTCATGTATAGATTTAAATATTTAATTTTCTAAATTATTATTATGCTAATTTTTACAAGTTATAAAAAGATAACTCTAAACTAGTTTATTATGAATTTAATTGACATTTGATTTTATAAAATAATTTTAAATAGTTTTTGAATTAAATATAAAATTATTTAGTGTGTATAAATTTCGGAAGGATATTATTGATTTAAATTAAAGTGTTTTAAATAAATGATGGAATTATCTATAGGGTGTTTAGACAACTGATAGTCCTTATCCAAATCACAGCCACAACCTCCTATATAAGAGCATCTCCAACCCTATTGTCTTGTTTTGTGTTGTGAATCCTATGTGGCATGAGGGACAAGACAATGTCTTGTATAGGTGGCAAGATTATATTCACAAATGACAATGGGTTTAAAAAGTCATCTCCAATGCAAAAGTATTGAGAAGACAATACAAATAATTTTTTACAACTTCCAAGACAACTTTTACTCTTCTACTTCTTTTTTATAAATATTTTTATTCACAAATGATGATGTGGACATAAAGACATTGTGAAGTGCATTGTCTAGATCTAGACAACCAACTTCACATTGTCTTTGCCATGTCATTGCCATGTCAACTCCACACTTTATTTCACATTTGCATTGGAGAAGTACTTTTGGAAAAAATGGTTGTCATTCCTATGTGGCAACCATTTTTTCCAAACTCACAATAGGGTTGGAGATGCTCTAAGGAGAGCCCCCATTGTTTCTTTTCCTTAGAATTTCCACCAAGCCAGTCTCTACAACAGGTTTATTGTATATGTGCCTTATTCTCATCCACTATGTTTGTTTACGTTTACAATTCCCTCCCCAACTCCGTGCCCGACAACCTCGGACGCAATCCATCTCTATCCCTCGCCACCATCTCCCTGCCTCCCCCGCTGTTGCCGTTCCTGCCACCCCATGGCCAACTCCGGCCGACAACTACCCCCGGTTGCTGCCAATCACAAAACCCGTTTCCCCGGCCAACCACCGCCTTGGCAACTAACACAATCATAACCCGACCAACATCACCACCTCAGTACCCCCATCGGCCTACGTCACCACCATCACCAACTTCATCATTCCCTTCGCCACCACCATCGACCGAAGCCGGCAATCCATCGGCCACCAGCACAAACCACCCAAAATCTCCAAGAATCATTACCAACACAACCACAAATAACAAAAACTCGGACTCACCTTCCTTCGAACCACAGCACCCGCCGCCCGCCGCTTTTGACCGAGTCCGCGCCCTCGTCCGACGCCGCCGGACCCGCTGCCTGTCCAGGACGTACCTTGCCACGAACCGTAGCCATACTAACGCGGCCACCCACCGCCAGGCTTCCACGTTATGCCACCCGCAGATAGGTCTCCGCCTCCTAGCGCGTCGGTAGACGATGATGGGACTCCCCTCGTGCCGCCTCCGCCCCTTGTCGAGGACCCCGCCGAAGCAACCGCATCGATCGCCCATGTCGTAGATCTGGCGCCGCCCCGCCATAGCTGCACCGGAGAACCTTCTTCTGCGCGTGTGCCCAACACGCTGCCATCTTCTACCACTGGTGCATAAGCCACCGACGCGGCCAACCGCCTATGCGTCACCAGCGCCGCCCCCGCTGTAAGGCCCGCTCTCTGCTCGAAACCCCTTCCTCCTACTCCCCTCTTCATTTCCACAAAAATTTCCCCTTACTAACACTCCCTCTTTAATTTTCTAAATTGATTTCTCTCTCTCGCAAGCTTTAGCTTCTCTGGAGGAACTTTAGTTTCTCTGAATTGGGAATAAGAGGTATATTCAGCAATCAATTAACTATTATTATGTTGTAATACCATAATTTGTTGGGAGGACAGCAGGTACATTAAGTATTATTATTATTAAATTTTATATCATTATAACAATATTTTTGTAAAAATTTATATGATTACTATTAATAATAATATTATTATATTATTATGATTATTTTTACAGATTTATTAAGATTAGAAAAATTAATATTATTTAATATTATCTATTACTACAAATAGTGCCAGTATTATTGATATTACTATTGATATTAATTATTTATGATATTAGTAAATCATTTTTTTTTAAAAGAAATTTTCATCTTCAAAATTTCGTGTAAAACATGTGTACGCTGTTTTATATAAATATTATATTGGTTTAGACTATATTCCAAAATTGGTTTTAAAAGCCTAAATAAATTTTCCTAATTATTAATATTTATCTAAATTATTTTACTAACAAGATATATTATTCTATATATAAAATATAGGTTGACGAACTTGGAGTTTTCTGTTGAAACAATTTTGTAGTTATAACTAAAAACTAGTTTCAAATAATATAAATATTTTTTAAATATAGGACACGTGTCTCTTCGCTCAAACTCTCTTCGAATTATCCCCATTACTCATAGCTAATTGCGCTTCCCTATTTTCTTGCAACTTTGGACCATGACACATCGAACATGACTATCGGACATTCAGGCCTGGTCGGATTACCGTACCATACCAAACCTAACACCAGGCAAGATACCTTGCCATAAATTTACTGTATAATTAGTCTGTATTTTATTTATGCATATCACTATTTATTTATTTCCAGTTCTTCTAGCTGTACCATTATTACAGTTCATGATTTACTACCTACTTAGTGATATTAGCTTTACTTCACTTATTATCCTTTGATTGCATATGGACCTAGAGTTAAGGGACCACCGTTTATAGTGTATTACGTAAACCTTGTCATAGTTTTACCATGAGATATGTGTGAGATGAGTAGCATGTAGAGGTCCTTGTGTGTTGGCTGATAACCCGTACATATGCGTTAGGGCTAACTGTTAATAGAGGCATATTAGGAGATTAGCAGTTAGTAGAGGTATATGGTCGTGGTTGCGACTTAAATAAGAGCATTGGGTGGGGAGAACAATACCTAATGTATGGGCTTCTTTACACTTTCTTGATTACCTGTGTGCTCCTCCGGAGACGCAGGCTCTAGGTGCCCTCTGACATTTTCCAGAGCGTTATGGACGTACCCCCTTGCATATAATACCCTCTAACGATCTTAGGATGTTACGGACGTAGGCCCCTGGTGCCCTATATGGGGACTATGCTGATCCCATTGACAGTCAGAGCCCATGCGCCGAAAGGATTGTTTCTCAACTGCATGTTCACTTTAGTACGGTTAGGTTACCCTATTGATGTCTTCTCACTTACTTTATTTGTGGCATACATTATATTCAGTATTTTTGGCATATTCTTTATGTATCTTATTACGTCCCTCTGAAGACCTGGTAAATTCTCTAGGTGTCTTTTGTGGTTTTTGCAGGTGCTCTAGCCAAGGCCCTTTTCTTCGAGGATGATTACACTTGGATCGTCTTCGCATCGCTCGACAAAATTTTGTTTTCATGTATTTCTTCCTTTTCGTTGGTAGTGGATTTGTCTCCTCCCAATAACTTGTAAATGATAATTCATGAGTTTATTATAAAGTCATTATTCTTTATTTGTGGATGAGATTAGTATCGTGGTTTACTATATTTTATAGCTTATGTATACATACGATGGTTCCATATATTGGAGTACACATCGTATGTATGCAGCTAGCATGTCGACGTACTTAGTCCTAAGTATTTTCGGACTGGGGCGTTACACCATACCTATGATCGACCAGAGGACCGCGTCACATGCGCTGCCAATGGGAAGTTATACAAGGCTGGTCCCCGTGCTCCGATGCCTCGACCGATCGAACCCCTCTGCCGTTTGAGCACTCCCGTGCATGATGCATGCCAGGGGTACACCCCATAGAGAGGGAATCATGCGAGCAACGTTCTTGCGAGCATGATAAGAGGTTGCCCCACCAGACCCTCTCTTATCGTACCCACGCACAGCTACCCAGCGCGTATAATGAGGGTACCGTGACGGAAGACTTGGTGCACTCCCAAGCAGAAGAAGAATCTGCGACGCAGGGCATGCCTAAATCATGGTATCCTTGTACCCAGGTTATCAACTACTGTTGTCAATAGGTGGTTGTACTACTACCGAGGAGGCGCTCCGTCTTTCAAAGACTTCAATCTACGTCGACCGCACGTCAGAGACTCAACAGAGGGTTGGCAAGCAAGAGAGAAGACGAACTCCGCATCGCCACGTGCAACACGGTGCAGGGTTCTAAAACTCTAAAGAAGTCTTCCAAGAATCCTTTCGTCTCAACCTCCAAGCCCAAGAAGCGGCCCGAGAGCAGCAAGGCGAAGGTACCCGGCACAGGTGAGTTTCAAGACATACGTTCTAAATCTCCGCTGGATGCCACGTTAGAGGCTGGGGCTAGTCAGCCTCCCACTGTTCATGACAACGCCACGTTCCAATCTAAAGAGGAGTCATACGATACAGATGCCTCTACCGGCATAGCTGGTCACCGAATTGGGGATAGCAACCGCAATAAGTCCGAGGAAGACATCAATCTCTAGTCTATTCTCAAGACGGCAAAACTCGAGTGTCTGAGCCAGAGAGCAAAGGGTCCACAGTTCCCTCAACTCACCCTCACACCAGGTCTGTCTTTACGGCCGACGTCGACGAAGTGGACAATAACAAAGTTCTCAGACGTATCGAAGCCCTCGAAACGAGCCTAGATCGTTGACGGCTACAATGAAGATCTTATCCTCTGTCATGATGGATATCAAGAGCAGTTTGGCCTCTGTTGCTTCCACACCCGTGCTTGATCCGACAACCAATGATGAGTCCAACCGGCCGCCTGCCGTTCATCACGCAGGACCATCGTCGTCTACTTCGTCGACTACAGGCCCTGCAATATTAGTTGAGATACAGCAGGCTATCAAGGAACTTTATGCTCGCTACGACGCCAAAGAAAAGCAAGTAGCACTCCAAAAAATAGGTATTCGACAGCCATATCCTGCCAAGTGGGACAAAGTAGTCTATCCCCCCAAGTACAATCTACAGACGCTTATGCCCTACGAAGGAAAAGAGTCTCCTCGATGATACTTGAGGTAGTTTGTCTCATTAACTGGGCACTTACTGAAGAATAATGCTCTTCTTACCAACATATTCATAGGAGCTCTGCAGGGGGTAGCATATGAGTGGTTCTGCAGTCTCCCGGACGATTGTATTTCAACGTTCGAGGACCTGAAGAATCTATTCATAGATCGATTCTATGAAGGAGGGATGGACATGACAATATAAACTCTCATGGAGGTTGTCCAGAGGAAGAAAGAGCATGTCTGTGCATATATTGAGTGCTTTCGCCAAGCAGCTTTAAGGCTACCCCCTGGCATGCCCGAGCCTATGCTTATGGACTCATGTCGTAAGAACATGCTGCTGACAATAAAATTGTGCCACAGTGCTCCTTGCACGGAGTGGACGCCTTACATTACAGAGGCCGATGTGGCACAGAGGAAAGCCCAAGACTTGCAGCTCCTGGGACTGAACATCCCCTCTCTCGAGGAAAAGGGAAGACGTTCGTATAACAACAACCCCAATGACGGAAAAGGCAAGCAGGCCATGACCGTCAACATCTGTAAAGGTTCAGCGACTATGAACCCCAAGTCCGCAGAAGCGCAGAAGCCGAGGGATAATTACTCTTTCAATTACAAGGATACGCTAGAACTCTTTGAGATGCTGAAGAGGAGTGGCAAGTTGTCTCTCCTAGCGCCGAAGAGTCCCGACGAAGTGGAAAAGGTGGACCACCCGAAATACTGCCATTATCACCAGTATGTTCACCACTCAACACAAGACTATTATGTGTTGAAAAGGCAGATCCAGTGCCTCATCAACGCCAATGTCATATCGCTGGATTATGAAGAAAAAACCGTCACGGCCAACATGGTTACTCTCCAGTTTGGAAGTTTCCCAACCAAAGAGGCGTAAGACCGAGTCGTCCCCATCCCAAGGGCGACAATAGAAGTGGTTAACCTTCCACCAGCACGGGACAATGCTCAAGGGCTCATCCCATTCTCTACACAGCGAGGCGAGGTCATGTGGGTTCACCCTGACCTGACTCCTGACATGACGGCGCCTATGATCCCTTCCGTCAAAGGGAAGAAGGTCAAGACCTATTGCATGATCTCGACATCGGCCGAGGATACCTTGGTAACCAATCCCTCGGTACAGCAACAAGAGGAGAGCTAGGCTCCAGAGGAGGTAGAGCCTCCACCAGCTACAACCCTGCCCCTAATACATCAGAGGCATGCCCGTCGCAGACTACTTCCACGGATAACAGAAGCAAAAAGAGGTTCACTTTGACAAGCCTCTCAGAAAAAACTCAGCAATAGGGCCTATCAAACCATACAACTTCGACATACAAGCACAGCTAGCCAACACTCCGGCTAGGTTGTCACTTTTCGAGCTCATTCGTCTCTCCAAAGTGACCCGGGATACGCTCAGCGAAGCTTTATAGAATGTCGAGTCCTTCCTCACTCAGGTACGACCACCAAAGAAAGACCCTGCGGCTTGCCCATATTGTCACAGTATGGTCGAAGTGATCCCTAATATCACTTTTACCCAACAAGACATGATGCTGAAGAACAACCGGTATAATAGGCCTCTGTAGTACACATGGTATGTCGGTGCCATTAAAGTCGATCGCATCCACATCGACCCGGGCTCCTCCCTCAGCATCATCCTAAGAAGTCTGCTCCAAACTCTAAGGATCCTGATGAATCGGCTAACCGTATCAAACACAATAATCAGCGACTTTAACGTAGGAAAAAGTGAGCCTCTCGGCAAAATTCACTTGAAGTGCCAAATTGGTGACCTCCACACCGAAGTGACCTGCTATATCGTCAATGCGAACATAAACTACAACATGCTGCTGGAACGACCATAGATCCACGAGTACATGATCATCCCTTCCACCCTCCATCAGTGCACGAAGTATGTGGCCGATAACGGGATTATCAAGACCGAGTTTTTTGATATCGTCCCGTTCCGGGGACTTGAAGCCTACTGTCCGGATGCTGATATGTACAAATCAGTTCTCTAGGACGATGAGAGCAATGATGCTGATGATGTGGCAGAGACAACCTCAGAAAATTCAACGGTGGTCGAAGAACTATAAAGGTTCGGCTGAAGGGAAGACCCCCCAAGATTTTTGTGCCTCTTGTCATCAAACTTCGAGGCAGAGCACCCCCTTCGCCTCCAGTGACGGCGGGTGATAGCGAAGAGCCTATACGAATAAGGCTACCCCAAAGTTCCTTAAGGCGAATCATGAAGGCGCATGAGCATTTGACCATAGCTCCCTTGGTGGTCAAACTAAAAGGGAAGCATCCTCCTCCTCCCTCAACGGCCCTAGTCCTCACTGATAAGAAACTAGGAGACTACGTCTGTGCCAACATAGAGGCACACTCTTTTGATGATGTAATCCTTTGGGATAAAATATCTTACTTTATTAATAAGAAGTTGTCTTCGAATTATTCTTGTGCATGTTGGAATACTAGATATTTCCTAGACAACTCTTTGTGTAAGCTATAAACGTAAGTGACGATCGTCAATCGTGCGAGCCAAGTTGTCCCTCCCCGGGGCGCCTATCTCGAAGTTCCAGCAAGGAGAAAAGATGAGGAACCCATCATATTCGGTCGAGTGGAGCACCCGCAACAGTTAGCTCTTGAAGAGCTAGAGCCTGACAGCGACAAGATGCAGCTCTACCGCTATACTACACAGGCCAAACACCTGCCCAGAAGATGGGTTATGACCTGAACAGCAATAAGGGGCTCAATTATGGTAAGAGCCAGCGCCTTTTCTTGCGGATTCGAGCTCCAAAGGGAAAGGCCCAAGACTATTACCAGCGCACCCGTAGGGGGTTGGATTATGTTACACCCACTTCCACTTCAGAAAGCCCAGAGAAAGAAGTCATGATGCACTCACACTATTCTGACTCCTCAACTTGGGACTCCGACACCAACACCGGCCAGGCCTGCAAGAAGATGTTGCCAGCTAATATGGCCTCCGCAAGCTCTCCGGTCGAGGATGAAGACCAAACGTTCAAGTATTCCGAAGATGAACCCTGGGCTTAGCATCTGGGATCTCAATGTTAATGGCATTTCGAGCAGCACAAACCTTCTACAGAAGATGAAGTTGTCTAGGTCGAACTGGGGAATGAGGCCTCCTCTACGCCCATCTTCATTAGTAAAAGCCTAACAAATCTCTGATATAGCTCATCCAAGAATACATCGACGTCTTCAGCTGGAGCTACGAGGACATGCCAGGTTTGGAACCGCAGGTTGCCATGCATCGCCTCAACATCCTTTCCGACGCTAAGCCTGTCAAACAACAACGTCGGTTTTGCCCGAACATCATGGATGCTATTGAGAAGAAAGTCGACAAACTCATCGAGAGTGGCTTCATCCGTGAAGAGCAGCATCCAGATTGATAGCAAACGTCGTCCCGATTACTAAGAAGAACGGAAAGATGCAAATTTGTATAGACTTCAGGGATCTCAACTCAGCCTGTCCTAAAGAGGAATTTTCCCTTCCGATCACTGACGTGATGATTGACAATACTTGTGGCTTCGAGCATATGTCCTTCGTGGATGGTTTCTCCGGCTATAACCAGATCAAGATGCTCCAAGAAAACGAAAAGCATACGACGTTCCAGACTCCAAAAGGGGTGTACTATTATACGGTGATGCCTTTTGGATTGAAGAACGTGGAGCAACCTACCAAAGAGCTATGAGCACAATATTCCGCAAGCATCTTCTGAAGACGGTGGAATGTTATATTGACGATATTGCCGTTAAGAGCGATGACAAGTCCAACCACCTGGATGATCTACGAATAATGTTCGATCTAATACGGACGCATCAGCTGAAGATGAATCCGACCAAGTCCTTCATAGGTGTTTCCAGCGATAAGTTCTTGGGTTTATCATTACTGCAAAAGGAATTCACATAGATCCAGAGATGACTAAGGCAATCCTAGACATGGCTCCTCTAAAAAATCTCTGAGAACTTCGAGGCTTGCAAGGGCGATTGGCGTATATCAGAAGGTTCATAGCAAATCTTTCTGGTAAATGTCAACCCTTCACCAAGTTAATGAAGAAAGGGGTCTCCTTTGTATGGACCGAAGAGTGCTAGCGCGCATTTGACGACATCAAAAAGTATCTCACCAGTCCTCCTATACTGGTAGCACCAGTCATGGGAAAGCCGTTTTTGCTATATATCCGAGCTATGGATCATTCTCTTGGTACCTTATTAGACCAAAAGAGCAGTGAAGGCCACGAGTAGGTGATATACTATATCAGTCGAACCATAATTGGAGCCGAGCACCATTATAATCCTATCGAAAAAGAATGTCTTGTCCTTCTTTTCGTCATCCAGAAGATACGGCACTATGTAACTGGACAGACATTCCTTGTCGCATCCAGGATCAACCCCCTCAGAGTCCTCATGACCAAGCCAGGGGCTTTAAACTCACGATTATCCACATAGGAAATCCTTCTGACTCCCTATGATATGGTATTCGTCCCGCAGAATAAAGTCAAGGGCCAAGTGCTGGCAGATTTCTTGGAAGCACATCCGGTGCCAGAGACATCGAGACTCTACGAAGAGATCTCCAACGATGTTCTGGAATCCAATACAGTTTCAGACCATTCAGTTTGGTGTATGTTCTTCGACGGAGGCTCAAGAACGGAGCCAAAGGGTAAAATCGTCGCAGGGGTCGGGATCATCCTCATTACTTTCGACGGACTGACTATCAATTGTGCATATTCCCTCATGGAGTCGTGCACCAACAATGTTACGGAGTATAACGCCCTCATCATTGGGCTCTAACTTACTAAACAGCTGGGGGTTGACTACATCGAGGCCTATGGAGATTCGAAATTAATGATCAGCTAAGTTCGAGGGCAGTATGAGATTCGATACGAAGATATGGTCTCCTACCACCAGGCGGCGATCGATATCATCTCCACCTTCACAGGGTTCTTTATAGAACATGTACCACGACTGCAAAACTTGGACGCCGATGCACTAGCTGGTCTTGTTGCTTCTCTGGTTGTCCCCGTCGGCTCCCAATATACTGTTACGGTGATGGAATGGGAGCTAGTCTGTCCAAAGAATGCTTTGTACATATGCCGAAAATACTCGCTACAAGTAGATACGGATGAAGATACTCGATATTAGCGATTTCCTTTTCTAGACTACACAGTCTACGGGATCCTGCCTGAGGACCCAAAGGAAGTAGCTTCCGTTAGGAGACGCTCACTCCGTTTCTTCTATAACACAGCTACTAAAATATTGTACCATTGTTCATACGACGGGCTCCTCCTACGTTGTCTTCCTCAGATAGAGGCACATAGGGCACTGAGAGAGGCACATGATAGAACCTGCGGAGCTCATCAGCAAGGTCCAAGTTACATGACCGACTGCACCGTATGGGCTATTATTGGACCACCGTGATAGCAGATGCCGTAGAATATACAAAGAAGTGTCGGGCGTGTCAGTTTTATGCTGACTTCATCCATCAGCCTTCAGAATATTTGTACCCCACGGTGGCCTCTTGTTCATTCGAAGCATGGGGAATGGATATCGTGGGGCCAATCAGCCCGTCATCTTCCAAAGGACACCGATTTGTCCTTGCCATCATGGACTATTTCTCCAAATAGGCAGAAATAGTACCATTGATAGAAGTGAAAACTTCCAACGTGATCAGCTTCATCAAGCACCACGTCATTTATCACTTTGGAGTTCCTAGAAGAATTATTCACGACAATGGCCCTCAGTTCGTAAGCATGCGTTTTATCGACTTTGCGACAAAAACTGAATTCAGAATATGGCGCCAACGGCTTACAACCCGGTAGCTAATATACTAGCCAAGGTATTCAATAAGACCATCGTCAAGCTCCTCAAGAAAGTCATCTCTTCTAACAAACGCGATTGGAATGAGAAGTTGGGCAAATGTCTATGGGCTTACCGTACGACCGTTCATACGCCCACAGGCAGACACCATTCTCCCTTGTCCACGGGAGCGAGACAGTCCTTCCCTTGGAGATCTAGATCCTGTCCTTAAGAGTACCCACCACTAACCAGCTAACCGATGAAGACAACCAGCACCGGCGGCTACAAAAGTTAGAAGCACTGAACGAAAAATGCCTACTAGCGCAGCAGAGAATCGAGCTTTATCAAGCTTGTATTTCTGGGGCCTTCAACAAAAAGGTACAAGAAAGAACATTCTGAGTGGGCGACCTCGTCTTGGCAGTTCGAAGACCGTTGGTAATGACTCACAAAACAGCAGAGAAGTTTGAGCCCAAGTGGGAAGGACTATTTGTTATAGAGACGGTCTACTCTAGTGGCACCTACCAGCTGGCAAAACCTAATGGCGACTTGCTAATGATGCCCATCAACGGCAAGTTCCTGAAGAAGTATTACGTCTGAAGATAGAACTGACATAGGCTCCCACATCCCCTAAATGGGTGCCTACGGGTCTGGTCAGGGGATCCCTCTCTTATATATTTTCCCTCAAGTAGATGAAGCACTTCACGTCTATATTACCTCTGGATTGCTCCACCACACCAAAAATCACGGCTACCATGTCCATATTACCTCTAAGTAGTCATTCTCTCTATGTTGATCCTATGATTATCATTGCCATCTATAAAATAGTTCACGTTCATACTACCTCTGAATTGTTGTTCTAGATCCCAACGAAGATTAGGCCTACCATGTTCATATTACCTCTAGTTAGACAGGTCATCCAGGATGACCCCTTCTTATGTTTATCAAGGGCTAGGTATGACCCCAGCCCACTACCAAGCATGTACGCTCATACCACGTATTCATGTTTCTGTTCGAATTACCCCGAGCTTGACCCAAGTTTAGGAAACTTTTAAGGGGGTGTTGTAGAAGCATAAAAAATCTCAGCATAGTACAAGGCGCAAGTGGGTGCTCCCTCTACCCATCCCTCTTTATAACAGTTCAAAGGTTGTGTGGGGCAGGTTAGTGTCCTCACTATGAGACCAGTATAATAGAAGCACAGGTGGTCAAGTACGCCAAACAACAAAGACAAAAGTCACAGACAGATGAAAAGCTTGGAAGTTCCTTTCATTAATCATGGCTACAAGGGTCTGGTACAGTTTCGACATGATTACATAAAAGACTTCATAAAGACGTAATTACAAGGTTCTGTTACAAAAGACTTTGTGCTTACATGTGCTGAATTAAAAACTCCTACGGATCTATATCGGGGTTAATCTTTATAATGTTCTCGTCATAGAGAGAGGCACTATGGATATAAGATGTCAATGCAGTCTCCATCAAAGTCTTCACAACAGCTCCCTCCTACAAAAGCGCATCAGCTACTTGGTCGAAGCGAGCAACTTCCTGAAGCAGCCATTGGCCCAAGCTTCTAGAAGACGCAGCAAGTCACAAATCCCAGAATAAGCAGGACAGAGCACAACCTTGTTAGCACAGTTTATTTTGATAACATTAACAGAATCTTCGTAGTCTAGTTTTCTCTATTTTTAGATTGATATTATTTCAGAAGCTCTACTACATAAAGTCTATCCATTCAAGACAAGTCATCAAAACCTTGAAGATTGAAGCAAAGACTGGCGATCCTTGAAAGACGGCTCTCAACACTTCAAATTTTCGAGTCGGTAAAAGGTCTAGGTCCTTCTGTAAACTCTTAAGTTTGGATGACAAAACTAAAAGCTTTCTATTCTTTCAGTCAAAAATTAATGTCTTAGAGAACGACATACCGACGGTATAGTACGGCATACCGACGGTATACTATTTTCATTGACCACAAAACGTTCTGTGACAAATATCCACATACCGACGGTATACTCCGGCATACCGAAGGTATACCGTTTTGCTTGACACAAAAACGTTCTGTGAGAAATATCGGAATACCGACGGTATACTACGGCATACCGACGGTATACCATTTTGTGAGCCATAAAACGTTCTATGACAAAACTTCGTCATACTGACGATATACTACGGCATACCGACGGTATACCATTTTGTTTAGTCACAAAATGTTCTGTGACGAACATCGGTATACCGGTTTACGAATTTTGATTTTTGAATGGACGAATACTAGCATTAAATGCTCGTAACGGATATAATTATGACCGTTACTTTTCAGAACGGCATACCGATGGCATGCCGGTCCATACCGACGATATGCCGTCTGGGCTGTATCCAGGAGCATTAAATGCTACCTACTCTTGGTTTCTTTATAAAAGGAAGTTTTCTCTCTCTTGAAGACTCATCCACTCTTGCCATAAATTTTCCCAACAACCAAGAGCTCCACCATTAATCTCTACACGAGCTTTTAATTGTCATCCATGCCCAAAGTGCTAGAGTATTCAAGAGTTGTACCTTTCGATCTTCAAGTGTTAGAAGATCAACAAGTTCTTTTCCTTTTCTTTTGAAGTTGGCGAGCCTTCGTAAGAAAAATCGTGTGTAAGAAGTTATCGAGTTCTTCGGATCCAAACTCGTGTTGAAGTTGGCGAGTTCTTCGGATCCAAACTCGTATGTACTATTTTACTAAATATTGGATTTAAGCCGGAGAGAGTTCCGGGACTGGATTGCCTCTAGGGAGGATACCCGGATACATCTCGTGTTTGATTTTCTTTCTCTCTCTTTTTAATTAAATAATATTGCTTGTTATGTTTAAATTATTTTATTTCCCTATTCACCCCCCTCTAGGGTTCTACAATTGGTATCAGAGCTTTGTTCTCTTGATTTAGATTTACACCCTTAGAGTGATCCATGGCCACTAACCCTGACACTCTACAAATAGGCCTCCCCTATTTGATGGAACCAACTATAACTACTGGAAGATTAGGATGAGCATTTATCTGAAGTCCATAGATTTTAATTTATAGGATTGTGTGATAAATGGTCTCCCTACTCCTTTCGGAGTTATTGAGGATGTAGTTTCTGACACCCTTAGGTACAAACTCACTGATAATGTCAAGAAGCTTGCTAGTCGAGATGTCAAAGCTATGAACGCTCTTTATTGTGCTCTCGATAGCAGTAAATTCAATAGAATCTCTACTTGCAAGACTTCAAATGAGATTTGGAAGTTGTTTGAAGTCACGCACGAAGGTACATCACAAGTAAAAGAATCAAAGATTAGTAGACTCACACAAGAATATGAATCTTTTAAGATGATACAAGATGAGTCTATTACTTGTATGTTTACTCATTTTGGTGATATCATTAATCCTCTTTCTTCTCTTGGTAAGGAATATCCTGCTCATGAAAAGATCAGGAAGATTCTCAGAGGATTAACCAAAGGATGGAGTCCTAAAGCTACCGCCATCATTGAAGGGAACGACCTGACAGTCATGAACCTTGAGACCCTCATGGGGAAGCTTATGACTCATGAACTTGACATGAAAGATCAAGAAGAATCTTCCATGCAAGAGAAGGAGAAGGAGAAGGCCAAAGAGAAGGAGAAGTCTCTAGCTCTCAAAGCCACAAAGTCTTACTCAAAGGATAGCTCCGACGACAACGAGTCGGATAATGATGAAGAAATAGCTCTCACAGCTAAGTACTTCCGAAAGTTCCTCAAATTCAGCAAAGCCAACCGCTTTAGACGGGACAACGATGAAGATCCGACATGCTACCAATGTAGAAGAACCGGTCACATCAAGAGAGATTGTCCCATGACAAGAAAAGACTCAAGCATGTACGAGAAATCTAGCAAAGAAAGCTCGTCCTCCAGTAAATTTGCCAAATAAGCATTTGGTGTGAGAGTGACACAAGCGACTCCGACAACGACAAAGATTGCAAACACAATGCAAATGTTTGTCCAATAGCAACCAATAAGGTACTCGATGATCTCTTTTTAAATACTCTTACTTATGATAATTTGGAAAATGCTATTCTTGAGTTACACGAAGAACACAAAGGTGTTAGAAATAAGTACAAGAAATCTCTAAAAGAGGTTAATGCACTTCAACTTGAAGTAGAAAGACTCTCTAACATCATTATTGATGTAAAAGAGAAATCTCCTGCTTCTGACACGGATGAGATAGAGTCTTTGCGACTCAAGTTTCAAGAATCCCTTGTCACCATCAAGAAAAAGGATGATGAGATTCAATCCCTCAGAAGGGCTTATGATTTTTCTATGCATAAAGTTCAAGATGCAAATAAAAGAGAATATGATACTTTTATTAAGTATGATGATCTTCTTGTGCAGAGTAAGAGACTAGGTAATAAGAACACTACTCACACACATGCTCCAAGACACCCTCACACTCATCATAATATTAGTCATACTTCTTACATGAACAAGAAAACCTCACATCATATATTTTATTATCATCATCATAACACTCATTATAGAACTCCTTGCACTAGAGCTTCACATGTGCATAGCACTCACATATTTTCTTCTAAATCTTCTATGATATGCAACTATTGTGGCTTGCTTGGACATACTTCTAATTATTGTCATACAAGGAAACAAGTTGATATGAAAGTTTATAAATGGGTTCCTAAGACTAACAATCAAGGACCCAAATGATCATGGGTACCAAAATGTTCATCTTCAACTTATGTTGTAGGTGAAGAATCCTTCTCATGCTAGAAGCAAGTAAATTCTCGATAGCAGTTTTTCACGGAACATGACCGGTGATGCTTCACTATTTACAACGCTATCGATGAAGAAGAAAGGACACGTCTCCTTTGGTAACAATCTTAAAGGTCACATTATAAGAAATGGTAATATCTGTTCCCCTCCTTATCCTTGTATTAAGAATGTATGTCTTGTTACAAATCTCAAACATAATCTTCTTAGTATTAGTCATCTTACCGATAAGGGTTATGATATTAAGTTTGTTAAACTCAAATGCTTTATTAACGACAGCTCTAGTGGATCTATTGTTTATAAAGGCATTAGAAAGAACAATATATATGTTCTTTGTCTTGTTGAAGGTACTAACAATGACAGGTGCCTAGTTGTAAAGAACGATGAAAGTTGGCTTTGGCACATGAGGCTCGGACATGCCAACATGGATACCATCTCTCATCTTGCAACCAAGAAGCTTATAAGAGGACTTCCAAGTATCCCTTTTAAAAAGGATATGGTGTGTGAAGAATGCGAGAAAAGTAAGTTGACCAAGTCATCTTTCAAATCTGTCAACTCTGTGAGTACCACTAGACCACTTCAACTTATTCATATGGATCTATTTGGTCATAGTAGAGTAGCTAGTCTTGGAGGCAAGCTTTATGCTTTTGTTTTGGTTGATAATTTTTTGAGATTTACTTGGGTTATTTTTCTTGCTTGTAAAAGTGATACTTTTCGTGAATTTGTTTCTTTTGTAAACGTGTTCAAAATAAGAAAGGCATTTCTATTAACAAGATTAGAAGTGATCATGGAGGAAAGTTTGACAATGCCGATTTTAAAAGATTTTGTGAAAAGAATGGTTTTGGTCATGATTTTGCTTGCCACGAACTCCTCAACAAAATAATGTTATGGAGAGAAAGAATAGAACCCGTGGCGATATGGCCCGGGTTATGTTAAACCAATATAAACTCCCCCAATATTTTTGGGTGGAAGCCGTTAACACGGCATGTCATATTATAAATAGGGTCTTGATTAAACCTATTTCAAAAAAGACTCCTTATGAGCTTTGGTTTGATAAAATTCGCTCTATTGAATATTTTAAAGTTTTTGGATGCAAATGTTTTATTTTGAATACCAAGGACAACCTAGGCAAGTTTGAAGAAAAAGCCTATGAAGGAATTTTCTTTGGCTACTCAACACATAGCAAAGGTTTTCGTGTTTTAATAAAAGAAGTCTTGTTGTTGAAGAGTCAATTAATGTCTCTTTTGATGAACTTAACTCTTCTACATCCTTCTCATCCGATGATGTTGATGACATCTCGTTTGGTTTGGAGAACTCTTCTATTGGAGATCCTCGTCCTTCTTCATCTGACAATGAAATTGTGACTCCTCCAATAAAAGGTTCTCCGACACTCGAGCCTCCTCAAAAGGATCTCCCAAAGGAATGGTGATTTGTCCCTAATCATCCTAAGAAGCTTATCATTGGGGATCCTTCTTCCCATGTTAGTACTAGATCCTCCACTCGTGATCTTTATGCAAACGTGACTTTTATTTCTTAAATAGAGCCTAAAAATATTAATGATGCTTTTCATGTTGAATTTTGGATGATAGCGATGCAAGAAGAGCTAAATCAATTTGAGGGAAACAAGGTTTGGGAACTTGTCCCTAAACCTAACAACCACTTAGTCATTATTGGCACTAAATGGGTATTTCGAAATAAACTTAATGAAGATGGGTTAGTGACTTGTAACAAAGTCTGATTGGTTGCTCAAGGCTATAACCAAGAGGAAGGCATTGACTACGATGAAACCTATGCTCCGGTTGCTCGTCTTGAATCCATTCGTATGCTATGTGCTTTTGCTTGCTTTAATGATTTTAAACTTTTTCAAATGGATGTAAAAATTGGGTTTCTAAATGGTATTATTGAAGAGGAAGTTTATGTTAAACAACCTCCTGGCTTTGAAGATTTTCAATTTCCTAATCACGTGTTCAAACTCCACAAAGCCCTTTATGGCGTCAAACAAGCTCCTCGTGCTTGGTATGAGCGCCTTAGCTCCTTTTTATTTCACATAATTTTTCTAAGGGCAAAGTCGACACGACACTTTTTATCAAATCCCATAATGGCACTCTTTTATTAGTTTAAATTTACGTCAATGACATTATTTTTGGTTCTACTAACAATGCATTTTGTGTAGAATTTGCTAAAGTAATGCAGGATGAATTTGAAATGAGCATGATGGGTGAACTACCATTCTTTTTGGGCTTGCAAATCAAACAAGGACCCAAAGGAACCTTCATCAATCAAGCAAAATATACAAAGGATCTCCTCAAACGTTTCGAACTCGACTCATCCAAGTCAATGAGTACTCTTACGGCAACAACGACAAAGCTTGACAATAATGAAGATGGCACTTCGGCCGACATTCGTAAGTATCGAGGTATGATCGGTAGCTTATTATATTTAACTGCTAGCCGACCTGATATCATTGTTTAGTGTATGTCTGTGTGCACGATACCAAGCAAATCCAAAAGAATCGCACTTATATGCTGTAAAGCGTATTTTTCGATATCTCAAAGGCACCATTAATATGGGTCTTTGGTATCCGAAATCTTTATCCTTTGAGCTTCACGGCTACTCGGATGCAGATTGTGTCGGATGCAAACTTGACCGAAAAAGCACTAGCGGCACAGGCCAATTCCTTAGAAAGTCCTTGGCATCATGGTTTAGTAAGAAACAAAATCCTGTTGCTTTTTCAACCACTGAGGCCGAGTATATAGCGGCCGGTTACTGTTGTGCACAAATTCTTTGGATGTCACAAACACTTGTAGACTATGGCATTTCTAAATACTTGTACCCCTATTAAATGTGATAACACTAGCTCGATAAATCTCACAAAAAAACCTGATTTGTCACTCACGCACAAAGCACATTAAAATTAGACACTATTTTCTTCGTGACCATCAACAAATGGGGGATATCCGCCTTAACTTTATTGACACTACTTATCAGTTAGCCGATATTTTCACCCGATCCCTCCCGGAGGATCGTTTCGTTTTTCTTTGCCAAGAATTAGGCATCATTAATTTTGACACTTAGCTCATCTCCAACGGCACACCAACGGTAGACGACAATATACCGACGACATGCCGATTTTGATTCAGAATTTTGTCCTGTGTCAAAAATTGGTATACCGTCGGCATACGTCGGTATACCGACGGTATGCCGTTTGGAGGCAGACTGCTGTTGTCACATCTATTCGGGCCCCACCTCTCTTTCACTTTCTCCTTATTCCCTTCTTTCCTATTAACTACCCATCAAATTACCCCTATCTTCATTAACTACCCAACTTTTCCTCTCTTCTTCTCCATAACCTCCCATCCCGCCCACAAGCGTCCTCGCTCTTCCACCGCTACCAATCCATTCACGCCCGTGTCTCTCCCCCATGGTTATGACCAGAAGATCTTTACCTCCGCCTTGGCTGCCGATGCGTGGTTCCAGCATTTCGTGAACCACAACGTCTACAAAGGTCGCGCCATCAACTGGAACATTTTCTCCAGCCATCTTTCTTTCTTTGAGGAGGCCGGTCTCTCTACTCTCCTTCGGCGTTAGGTGCCTGTCTACCCCGCTGCGGTGCGCTTGTTCTACTGCAACATGGTTTCTGACATACAGAACGGTGCCGTTGAGACGATGGTGAACGATTGCCACTTCCGTCTGACAGCTCGTGACATCGCTAACATTCTTGGAGTCCCTGACATAGGCCATGCTCTGCCGGCATTGGCTGCTCTCTATCCTTCGGCCGAGTTCTCCTTTGACGACTTATGCACTACCATCTGCAAGGGACCGAATCCTCCGGCCATCCCGGCCCTTTCCTCGTAGTTGGAGCCATTCTATTATGAGCTCCATCGGATCGTCTGCCACACCATCTACCCCAAGGGCGGCAACTACGATGCCATCACCGTTGACGCCCTAGTTTGCATGTACTTTCTCTATTCGAAGAAGTCTTGGTCCTTTTCCAAGACTCTTCTCAATACCTTTTTCGGCATCCTACCTGCGGGGAAGCAGTCTCTTTATTATGGATCCTTAATCACCCTCATCTTGGAAGCGAAGGGCGTCGATCTCTTCCATTGCCAATCGGACGGTGTCCCATCCTACCTTGCTCTTTCTCGTTCCCTCGGTGGTGCCTCCACATCTCGTGCCTCCTCCTTCCAAGAGCCGCAGGCCACTGCTCCTGCTGCACCCACCTCTACTCCTCCTGCATCCGGCCGTTACATAATACTGACCTAGCAGCATTTTGACATGCGCATGGCTCAGACGGAGGAGTAGATGCGGGCCAACACTCGCGGCCTTGGGACCCTTATCCAGAGCCGCTTCCATGACTAGGCCTACTTCATTCAGCCACCCTCCAGGACCGGGATGCATATATGGATATCAATCTTCAGGATCCTATGTACCAGGCCTTCTGCTTCTCTGATCCCAACGCCTACGGGTTCATGTACCCGGACGGTATGGATCCTTTTGGTGCTTTTCACCGGGCTCAGGATGGGGACGATGATCCGGCCGATGTGTAGGTTGCGGCTTCCTATTATTGGTGGTGTCGAATAATTGGTTGTCTTTTCAGTGTGTCTTTTGAGGTCCTTCGGGGACCAGTGTCTTGTTAGTATGTTGTTTGCAGTCCTACGGAGACTAATTATGTGTTTTCATCTTGTCTTATCCAACTCTCATAGAAGAGAGTTTTTATCTTGTCTTATGTAGTGTCAAGCATGTACCCAATTACTACTTTTAATATATATGCATGCTTTTGTTTATCATACTTTTTGTCTTATTACATGTTATATTTATTTTATTTTCCATCTTTGACTAAGTGACAATGGGGGAGAAAATGTATTGAGGGGGAGCTGTCTACCTACGGGGGAGTCACCCCCTGAAGATGCTATCTCTCTATTTTGTCAATTATCAAAATGGGGGAGATTGTTAGCACAGTTTATTTTGATAGCATTAACAGCATCTTCATAGTCTAGTTTTTTCTGTTTTCAAATTGATATTATTTCAGAAGCTCTACTACATAAAGTCTGTCCATTCAAGACAAGTCATCAAAACCTTGAAGACTGAAGCAAAGACCGGCGATCCTTGAAAGACAGCTCTCAACACTTCAAGTTTTCGAGTCTGTACAAGGTCTAGGTCCTTCTGTAAACACTTAAGGTTGGATGAAAAAACTAAAAGCTTTCTATTCTTTCAGTCAAAAATCATTGTCTTAGAGAACGACATACCGACAGTATACTACGGCATACCGATGGTATACCGTTTTCATTGGCCACAAAACGTTCTGTGACAAATATCGGCATACCGACGGTATACTCCGACATACCGACGGTATACCGTTTTGTTTGACACAAAAACGTTCTGTGAGAAATATCCAAATACCGACGGTATACTACGGTATACCGTTTTGTGAGCCATAAAATATTCTGTGACAAAACATCGACATACCGACGGTATACTATGGCATACTGATGGTATACCATTTTGTTTAGTCGCAAAATGTTCTGTGACGAACATCGATATACCGACGGCATACTGCGGCATATCGACGGTATACCGGTTTACGAATTTTGATTTTTGAATGGACGAATACTAGCATTAAATGCTCGTAATGGATATAATTATGACCGTTACTGTTCAGAACGGCATACCAACGGTATGCTGGTCCATACCGACGGTATGCCGTCTGGGCTGTATCTAGGAGCATTAAATGCTACCTACTCTTAGTTTCTTTATAAAAGGAAGTTTTCTCTCTTAAAGACTCATCCACTCTTGCCATAAATTTTTCTAACAACCAAGAGCTCCACCATTAATCTCTACACAAGCTTTTAATTGTCATTTATTTCCAAAATGCAAGAGTATTCAAGAGTTGTACCTTTTGATCTTCAAGTGTTAGAAGATCAACAAGTTCTCTTCCTTTCCTTTTGAAGTTGGCGAGCCCTCGTAAGAAAACTCGTATGCAAGAAGTTGGTGAGTTCTTCAGATCTAAACTCATGTTAAAGTTAGCGAGTTCTTCGGATCCAAACTCGTGTGTACTATTTTACTAAATAGTGGATTTAAGCCGGGGAGAGTTCCGGGACTGGATTGCCTTTAGGGAGGATACCAGGATACATCGCGTGTTTGATTTTCTCTCTCTCTCTTTTTAATTGAAGAATATTACTTGTTGTGTTTAAATTATCTTATTTCCCTATTCACCCCCTCTAAGGTTCTACAAACCTGTGACGCTTTACGCTGGAAACTGGTCCACGAGCTAGGTCGTCAGGACCTCCAAGTCCTTCGAGACATCGCCTAAGTTCGGACTCCATATGAGAAGAGTTCCATCCCATTTTGAAGCTGATCAACAGTTCTTCTATGAAGGGATAACTCCTCTAAGCGAAGGGATCCTCAACCAAAATCTGACTTAGATAAGGCCCACTACCGCTCGAAGCTAAGTTAGGGTCACGCATGGTGCTGAAGAAAAAGAAGATGAAGATGCGGCTCTTCAGAAGAAACTTCCCCTTTATATAAGGCGGGGTGGTCCAAAACGTATGCCACATGGCCGACGGTTGAAATTCCTACAGTAACGGGATGAACCTAGGACTCAGCACGATTAATCTCATTAAATAAAGGTTCATTTGACTAAGTCCTTGACCCCCTTGGAATTCCCGAAGTAACGGTGGCAATTAAGAGGGAGTCCTTAAAGAGTGGACATTTATTGCTCTTTACTTGAAATCTAGTGTCTTCGATCCAGAGGCGCAGCTACATGCCTGTGCCAACCCCAGGTGCAAACTGGTGATACGTTCATACCATACCAACATCAACGGTGCAGCATTCTGCTCCGACCCAGAAGTTCAGAAACACCTTTCTCCATAGACCTGGGAGATACCATTACCTTCAACACAAGTCCGCCTGTCGCTCCAAAAGCACAGTAACCTCGTCAATCTGAAGCACAAGCCTACTCGTCGCCCTACAACACAGTGACTTTGTTGCCCGAAACACAGTTTTCTCGCTGCTCTAATGCACAGAAGTCTTGCTGTCTTCGAAGCCAAGTCTACTCATCGCCTGAAAGCACAGAGGCTCCGTTATCTCCAGAAAAATGGTCTACTCGTCGCCCTAGAAGAGCAGCGGTACTTATACCTCACTAGAGGCGTAGGAAGCATGGTCCCACCCAATTGGTTTGCTTAAACCACCTTTATTAAAGATGGGATTGGGATTAAATCATGATTGATATTTTATTAGATTGATTTAAATAATTAGAATCCAAATCTGAGATGAAATTCTAAGATTTATTAGCTGTATCAGAATAAGCAAATCGGCACGCGCCACATCTCTCATCCTTCAGTTATTTTAATAACCACCCGAGATCTCGATTGAGGGGAATCTCGATGTCCGCCACATGTCAGTACCGCAGAAGCCCGTACCGTGCAATGGCGGCAGATTCCTTCTTATCTCAAAATCCTAATACATATCGCATATGTGCTTTATTTTCTATAAATAGAAAGAGTTTTCTTTCAACAACGACCAACCACCAGAACTATCAAGGTCACGAAGATCACCAAGAAATCTTCAACTACAGACATCCTCTTGATCAGTGACCCTAGAGTTTCATCAAAGGCATCAGAGAGACAAAGCAAGTTCAACCCGTCGTCAGATCGTCAATGGAGTAAAGGAGCCGCTACAGTACTAGATCTCCACCGTCACGCTTTCCTATAAAACTCTTCCTCTTATACTTAGAATATCCTGTTTAGGACTTCCTTCTTTGCACATAGGTCTTTTACGTTCAATAAAGCAAAAAGTTTGTTCAACCTTTTAGTCATGTCTAGTCTAATTAGGTCCACAGGTCAAAGGTTCAATAAGTAGACTAACCCAATAATAAATAAAACCTTCACAATCATTTAATTAAATAAATACTAATGCAATATAAATAATATAAATTGACAAAAATAGCCCTAGCTAGGATTATGGTAGTGACACCTAATCCCTTACCTGAAGCGTCATAATAAACTGAAAATCCTCCAGTCCCATCTGAAAGTGTGAGAATGGGTGCCATCATCAATCCTTGCTTCAACTTCTCAAATAAAATCTGACATTTTGTTGTCCAAGTAAACTGCACATCCTTGCATATCAACTGCGTCAAGGGTGCTGAAATCCAAGCAAAGTCTGATACAAATCGTCGTTAATAGCCTGCCAATCCTAAACAATAGTGAACTTCTACGATGGTGCTAGGTACTGGACTTGTCTCTAAAGCCACTATCTTTTGGGGATCCACTTCCACTCCACCTCTGGTGATGATGTGACCTAAGTACAAACTGCGATAAAACTAAAATTTGCACTTGCTGAACTTCGCGTACAACTAACACTCTCTGAGAATCTGAAGGACTATCCGGAGATGTCGCTCATGCTATACTTCACTCTTTTTATAGACTAATATGTTATCTATAAATTCTATCACGAACTGATCCAAATAGGGCATGAATATGCGATTCATGAGATCCATAAATACTACTGGCACTACACCAAAAAGGACATTTTAGAACGCTAAAATTCCATTCCAAACAATTTTAGGCATACCTATATTCCGTGCCTATTTATGGGCTGCCAGATTTGTTGGAACAGATTAAAGGCGTTCCAGTAAACATTTATTGGAACGCTTTTCTGGTGTTCCAATATTGGAACACCAATAAAGCTTTTCCAAAAAAGATTTCCAACAAAACATTCCAAATTACTTTTTTTCCACTTATTGGAACGGCTAAAAAGTGTTCCAATGTTGGAACATTAAAAACGTGTTCCTAAGAAAGCATCCCAGAATACTTTTCTTCCAAATTTTGGAACACCTAAAAAGTGTTCCAGTTTTCAATATATATATATATATATATATATATATATATATATATATATGGCTCACGAACTTGTCTTTAAATATATATATATATATATATATATATATATATATATATATATATATATATATATATATATATATGGCTCACGAACTTGTCTTCGGGATGGGATCCTCCAACCGGGGCGGCAACGTGGTTATGAAGCTGGATATGACTAAAGCATATGATCGGTTAGATTGGCAATTCCTAATATGGGCTTTCACTAGAATGGGCTTCTCGGCTCGTTGGATTGACGTACTATGGAGGTCAATCAGTGACGTATGGTTCTCAATCTTTATCAACGGAGTTGCTTCGAAATTCTTCCGCTCGTCCAGAGGCATAAGGCAGGGAGACCCCCTCTCATCCTATCTTTTCATCTTGGCGGCGGAAAGTCTTAGTAAAAATCTTATACAACTAGGCCTCAACCCGAGCTTCGGCCGGTATCGTGTAACGAGTGGATGCCCGCTTGTGACATATTTGGCCTTCGCGGACGATATCATTATCTTCTCAGCGGGGGACAATGCAACGGTGAGATTATTAGAGAAGGTCCTAGCCATGTATGAGAGAACATCGGGTCAGTTGGTGAACAAGACCAAGACCAAGAGTGCAACTTACATCCACAGCTCCTACGAAGCCTCTAGCCAGCACCTTAAAGAGATTACTGTAATGACCCGCTCCGCCCTAGCGGAACGCCGATTCAAACGGCAAGTGCAACGACTCAAACGAGCCGTCGACCCGAAGAGTTGGCATCGACCTAAATAAGAATCGATGCAAGGCTTACATTGGCCCGTCAAGATGAATCCAGACTTAGACTTTCAAAGGCGCGCTCGGAGTATCGCTCGGCCGATACGAACATCGCTAAGGTGAGTGGCTCCGATGAACCCGTCTTTGCTTAGCCTAGACACATAACAATACGAACATTATCACAAGAATCGCTAGGCGATAACACCGTGCATGCTAATAAATGACTCAACGCACCTAGCTAAGGGAATAATCCCAACTTGTATGCTTGTATAGAATATGGAAAGGAACTTGAAAAATATGAACTCTCGTACTGCGCTCCACGCTCGTGCTAAGGCACAATCTTACGTTTATGTTCCTTATGCGGCCAACAAAGAAACAATGAATGGGTTACAACAATAAAATGGAAAGGCTATCAATATAGTCGTTTCGAGTAGAGTGTAGCAACATTGAAAGGCTATAGGACCGATGGGTCGCCAAGGTGACTCCCACACTGGAGTTGCGTAATGCGTGAATGAATGAATCAACGAATAAATGAATGAATGAATGAATACATGAATGAATCTATGAACGAACAAACAAGTGAAAGAAAGAAATGAAAAAAAGAATACATGAAAGATAAGAAAGAAAAAAATGGTTAGCGATAGGTGTGACGGGCACGTGCAACGGGGCTCGCTACCCGTACTGCACGGACGCCAACCTGGTCGATAACGCATTATGGCTAAGGGTTAGCCTACTGCTCGGAGGTAGCCGTTAAGTTAAAATGACAAGACAATACGAAATGGTCGTGGACAAACGGCACGAGCGATGGGGGAAATACCGGAGCCGTCATGAGGAAGGATTCTGTGGCACGGGCGATGGAGGGGAAACCGTGGCCGGCCTAGGCAGAATCAAAATGGGGCTTACGGGCTGCCTGGGTGCGGGCTTGGGCACCAGGAGACGTAAGTGCAGGGTATACTCAAGAGACTTAACAGGGTGTACCAGCCATCAGCCTACGCTAAGTTGAGAAATACCAAGGGATATGTCCAAATGGCTTGTCATGCCAGCAACCGATGCATATAGATTAAGTGGGATTTGTTGGTGGCTGTCCACGTGCAAGTCCTTGCATTGAAATCAAAGTAGTCTAAGCAAAATGAATAAGTGCCTCCTGAACATGCTCGAAATGTAACACCCTGAACATGCTTGCAATGTAACATACCAAGTGAATAAAGAGTAATTCATATAAAATAAGTTAGAGAATATGCCTACGATGTGCTGAACCCGAGGCAGGGACACGCCCTTGACATTGAATGTTTATATTAATCACGTTAAGTTACTACATGTGCATCGTTGACTAACTTGGTTTACTTTGGACAGGGAAGGCCGGACGGTAAGTATGGGTAAGTCGTGTATGCATTTCCATGCGACACTTGAATTTGGCAACACGGGATAGGTTATGACATATGCCATGAAATTGATCCTAAGGCAAGATTAGAAAGACAATGAATGATAGACAGTGCACGAAAGTAAATGGAACGTGTTTGGTAATGATAGCATTATGGGCGAGCTAGCCTCCCCACCAGTGTATAACAATGTACTGATAACCCCACAGTCTGCTTGCAGGATGCAGGAGACGTCGACGGGTGTGGAGCTTCCATCGAACGTGTTAAGGCACGGAGCCAACTCCGGGGCCTTGGGACGTTGCACGAAGCTGAAGCACCCTATACAGGACATAATGTATCGGAACATCGCCATGAATCATTCCATCTTGTAAGCCACTTGGCACGCCTTTTATGTTTCAGAGAGAGAGAGCTTGAGTGACTTGTAAACTCGGCCTAGCACCGCTTGTAAACTTCTTGAATATCAATAAAGAGTTGGAATTCGTTTCAATTTGTGTTCATTTACTTTCTGCTACAAATGGGGACACTCTGTGCGACTCTGTGGCCTAGCTCAAATCGGCCGTTTCTGGACTTGGCCACGGGCGCAACCTAGGCCCGTGCGGCATCATGCCTTAGTGAGGATGATCGCTCCTACGAGAGCGGGACGTGACAGATTGGTATCAGAGCACGACTTTACGTCCTTGGACTTCACGTTAATTTCTCAGTTTTGAAAGCTCGTCGTGGGAAAAAAAATGTACGCTCCCTCTCGTTCTGCCTTGGGATGTTCCATACAATAAGTCTAAATATTTTCAAAAGCTCGTACAAGTACTCAGTTGAACAGGATCGATAGGCGAAGGCCTTCGTGCCGAACGGTGTCAACTTGTCTTGAATGAAAACACGTGCTAAAGTTAGCATGTCGCGTGCTTGCCTAACTAGTCCTACGATGACCCTAGCAATTGAGCATGCAAACTCAGAATATAGTCCGTACGATATGGTTATACGGCACAACTTATTTTGCGTGTCGTGCACCTCGACTCCTGGTGCAATCAAGTTGCGAGCGATATCAAGTACCGCCCGGTCGAGAACGGAGATACACTTAGAGTGTATATCGATAGGAACGCTATCAAACTAACGCTTAGGCGTGCACGGAAGATTTATTAGATTTTGAGGATTAGTGCGAACGACTTAGTACGTCGAGGCGACGTGAGCGATTACGCTAGATATTCGTCGAAAGAATCTGAAGGATGTCTTAGCGCATGATACAAATGTGATTGTGGATTAAATAGGATGGCTTGAACCCGAGTAGTATATGTGATAGGTTCGAAGAGGAATAAGAATGAATATCGACGACTAGATCGTATGGCTCGAATCCGAGTGGTGTATGGATGTTCTTGGAAAATCATTCGTACAAAAAAAATTGAGGATTACGAAACACAACGAGTACGTCGGCGAGGTGGTACGATCGCGCAAAGCCTTAGAATGCGTCACGCTTAGTTGGTCGTGACTTCGAATGTCCCGAACGAGATGTCGTTCGGACAACTTGTCAATGGACAATGCAAGTTAGAAAATGATTCGGAACGATAAATGAAAATGAATGGTCTTGATCGAGGAAAACTTAGAGGATCACGCGCACGATTTTGGATTGATTCAATAAATTGTGACTTGAGTTTGGACAACGATCTTGAAACTAGCTTGAGGAATAGCGATCAAACTTGATCTTGAATATCGAAGAAATTGTGGAATATCCAACTCGGACAACAACATCAACGCACGACTCAAAATCGGTTGCAAAGGAAGATCGTTAGGTTACGCATATCGTCGATGGTATTGAGGCGTATCAAAGATCGATATACGATAACTCGGAGGTACTCTGACTCGGCGAATGACAATCGTACAAATGTCATTGTCCCGTTGGATGCTATACTTGGGATGTTAAAAATGTGTCGAGAAAAAGATAGATTTAGTTCGAGGATTTTCTAGTTGGATGTATGACGGTCTGACTATCGAATTGATTTGGCTTGGTTGAAAATATGAATGCTTGATTTGCTTTGTTGACAACCACAACGTTGATGTTCTTGTCTTATGCGAGCGCAACTCTAGCCTCGCACATACGTCGTGCCGGATTATGGCGATCACTCCGCGTGAGTGCTGATATGGTGATACATACAGCGGAAGTGATTGAACTTGGATGGCGTGGCAATCTGATTGCTTCGACTTGTGGTTTGACGCGAAGGTGGACTCGAGAATGAATTTGTGTGCTTGAAGAATTGAACTTGAGGATTGAGTAGGTCCAATCCGCGTATCGAGAATGGGTTAGTCTAAAACTCAAACAAGAGTTAGGCCCCAATGAGAATGATTATTCTGCGGAAGCGTTTCATGGTGATTCATGAACCGCCGTGGATAATCGGACTCGCGTGAGATTGGGGCACAACGTATTGTCGAGCTGGATGACCTCGTGATCGAATACATGAATTGGTTAGAACTAGTGATGGAACGGAATTGAATATGTACAATGTAAGTCTTGATGCGAATTAGGTGATCATGCTCGATGTTTAGAAATTTGAGTGAAACGAACTTGGGTAGAAACTTCCGTACAAGCGAACAAATGGTTTGACCATAGGATTTGGGGAGACCGTCGTGCAACGACCTTGCACGATGAGCCACGGACTTGACTTGTAACTATGACATTGTGAGCTGACCTAGCGGATAGGCGGACGACCCTATGCCGAGTGATTAAACCTGTGCGATTGACACTAGAGTATCGTCTGGACGGATGATAGACTTGGGGCATCAAGACTTAGAGTAGGACGGAGAACAGGGAGTGTGCGTGAACGACAACGAGATTGGCCCCAAATGAAGTGAATGATAGGAAAGGATGATGCGCAATTAAAGTTGGGATAACAAATTGAATCACTGATAGGAAGACGGACTCAATGATAGTGCAATACTTGGTCTCGAATCGGACGAAAATAACTTAGACTTGGTCGACCCTGCTAAGAAGAAATCATACTGATTTCGTGGACAAGAACGCTGAAGAAGCGAATCGGGTCATGTCGATGACCGAGATAAACGAAAGTAAGTTTGCCTCAGCCCACGACTCGCGCATTTGACGAATTACAACTGCCTCGTATGACCATTTCAGTCCCATGACACGAAGAAATAGCAACCAAGTCGAAGAAACACGACAATTAAATAAGTACCATCAACTCTAAAATGAATGAAAAGTTGTTCAATAAAATCGACCAAGCGTATGCAGACACGGAACTTGGAAAGGTATCGAGTATAGTTCGATGCCATCGAGTGATAAGGCCAGTCGATAGGAATTGTCTACGATACGTACACGACATGAGTTAGGGAACGGTAGGATGACCTACACTCAGGAAGTCTCGAGGACGAGACTTGTTTTGAGTGGTGTATTATGTAATGACCCGCTCCGCCCAAGCGGAACGCCGATTCAAACGGCAAGTGCAACGACTCAAACGAGCCATCGACCCGAAGAGTTGGCATCGACCTAAAGAAGAATCGATGCAAGGCTTACATTGGCCCATCAAGATGAATCCAGACTTAGACTTTCAAAGGCGCGCTTGGAGTATTGCTCGGCCGATGCGAACATCGCAAAGGTGGGTAGCTCCGATGAACCTGTCTTTGCTTAGCCTAGACACATAACAATACGGACACTATCACGAGAATCGCTAGACGATAACACCGTGCATGCTAATAAATGACTCAACGCACCTAGCTAAGGTAATAATCCCAACTTGTATGCTTGTATAGAATGTGGAAAGGAACTTGGAAAATATGAACTCTCGCACTGCGCTCCACGCTCGTGCTAAGGCACAAGCTTACGTTTATGTTCCTTATGCGGCCAACAATGAAACAATGAATGGGTTACAACAATGAAATAGGAAGGCTATCAATATAGTCATTCCGAGTAGAGTGTAGCAACATTAAAAGGCTATGGGACCGATGGGTCGCCAAGGTGACTCCCACACTGGGAGTTATGTAATGCGTGAATGAATGAATCAACGAATAAATGAATGAATGAATGAATACATGAATGAATCTATGAACGAACGAATAAGTGAAAGAAAGAAATGAAAGAAAGAATACATAAAAGATAAGAAAAAAAAAGAATGGTTAGCGACAGGTGTGATGGGCACGTGCAACGGGGCTCGCTACCCGTGCTGTACGGACGCCAACCTGGTCGATAACGCATTATGTCTAAGGGTTAGCCTACGGCTCGGAGATAGCCGTTAAGTTAAAATGACAAGACAATACGAAATGGTCGTGAACAAACGGCACGGGCGATGGGGAGAATACCGTGGCCGTCATGAGGAAGGATTCTGTGGCACAGGCGATGGAGGGAAAACCATGGCCGGCCTAGGCGGAATTAAAATAGGGCTTACGGGGTGTACCAGCCATCACCCTACGCTATGTTAAGAAATACCAAAGGGATATGTCCAAATGGCTTGTGATGCCAGCGACCGGTGTATATAGATTAAGTGGGCTTTGCTGGTGGCTATCCACGTGCAAGTACTTGCATTGAAATCAAAGTAGTCTAAGTAAAATGAACAAGTGACTCCTGAACATGCTCGAAATGTAACACCCTGAACATGCTTGCAATGTAACATACCAAGTGAATAAAGAGTAATTCATACAAAATGAGTTAGAGAATGTTCCTACGACGTGCTAGAACCCGAGACAGGGACACGCCCTTGACATTGAATTTTTACATTAATCACGTTAAGTTACTACATGTGCATCGTTGACTAACTTGGTTTACTTTGGACAGGAAAGGCCGGACGGTAAGTATGGGTAAGTCATGCATGCATTTCCATGCGACACTTGAATTAGGAAACACGGGATAGGTTATGACATATGCCATGAAATTGATCCTAAGGCAAAATTAGAAAGACAATAAATGATAAACGGTGCACAAAAGTAAATGGAACGTGTTTGGTAATGATAGCATTGTGAGTGAGCTAGCCTCCCCACCAGTGCATAATAATGTACTGATAACCCCACAGTCTGCTTGCAGGATGCAGGAGACGTCGGCAGGTACGGAGCTTCCATCGAACGTGTTAATACGCGGAGCCCACTTCGAGGCCTTGGGACGTTGCATGAAGCTGAAGCACCCTATACAGGACATAATATATGGAAACATTGCCATGAATCATTCCATCTTGTAAGCCACATAGCACGCCTTTTATGTTTCAGAGAGAGAGAGCTTGAGCGACTTGTAAACTCGGTCGAGCACCGCTTGTAAACTTCTTGAATATCAATAAAGAGTTGGAATTCGTTTCAATTTGTGTTCATTTACTTTCCGCTGCAAATGGGGACACTCTGTGCGACTCTGTAGCCTAGCTCAAATCGGCCGTTTTTGGACTTGGCCTTGCACGGGCGCAATCTATGCCTGTGTGGCATCACACCTTAGCGAGGACGATCGCTCCTACGGGAGCGGGGTGTGACAATTACTGGCTATAAGGTCCAGACACCTCCACTTGTCTATTTGGGATGTCCGTTGACCTGCGGGAAAAGAACGGCCTCCCTCTTTAATCCTCTCATCGACAAGGTCAAGAACCAGCTTACTAAATGGCAAAACACCACTCTCTCCCTAGGAGATAAACTCATTCTGATTTGTCATGTCCTTTGCTCGATTTCGATCTATACTCTAACTGCCTGCAGCTCTCCTAAGAAGGTTATCCAAATCATAGAAAACCTATTCGGTAGCTTTTTCTGGGGGTTGAAACATGGAGTTTTCAAACATAGGTGGGCGAGCTGGCGGACTATTGCTCGACCATCGCTTGAAGGCGGGCTTGGAATCCGTAGTCTCTCCGAGATGATCCTTGCTTTTTCAGCCAAATTGTGGTAGAAGTTCCATTCGAAGACGTCTCTATGGTCGACTTACACTAGAGTGCGCTACCTAAAAAACAAGCACCCGATCGTCGGAAGAGCGAATTGTAATGCTTCACCGGTTTGGAGACGGCTCCTCATGGGTCAAGACCTGGCGGAACAACACATCATGATTATTACGGGCCGTGGCGACGGAGATGCCAACTGTGACAATTGGACGGACTATAGGGCTTTCAGAAGGGTGTTGCACAGTAGAGATAACCGCCTAGTTAAGGATTTGTGGGTCAGAGTGAGTGGCTGGGATTTTCCATGATTTGTCGCCTTTACGGATCCGTCGCCATCGATCAGGTTAGACTTGCCAATCCCTCCATCTCTTCTGCGGTTGACTCGTTCACGTGGCTATAGGGCATAAGTGGTCGCTTCTCGACTAGGTCCGCGTGGGAGTCAGTAAGAGAGCATAGAATGGAAGACGCTTTAGTCAGCAAACTCTAGTCGGCACCATACCCCATAAAATGGTCAATTTTGACCTGGCACGTCCTCAAATTCAAACTCCCTACTGACGATATCCTTCAAAATTGGGGATTCTATCTTCCATCGAGATGTCACTGTTGCCATGATCACAATAGGGAATCCATCAATCACATATTCGCACAAGGAGAGCGTGCCTCGGATCTGTGGAAACATATGCGCAACATCTGCAACTTGAGAGAGACTTCGGGAGGCATCATCGACATATATCGAATTTGGGAGGTTGGTCCTCTAGCCCCACTTCAAATTATCATCTTTCAAGCCGTTTTATGGGTTCAATGGAAGAACCGTAATAAAAGTCGATATGAAGGGAAGGCCTTTGATTCCAACCAACTCATCCAAGAGACTCTGCTGCAAATTTCGAGATTCATCAACGGTAGCAAATTGGAGCTTGATTCTTTTGCGAGTTTGGCGAATAGGTTGATTAGATCGCCGTGATATAGCAGTCGTAGGTGGAGAGTTTTGGACGACTTTGTTGGTCGTCGTTTCTGCCTCTCGTCTTTCTTTCTTTCTTTTTTTCTCCTTTTTTTTTATTTTATCCGTTCAGCTTTCTTACTTGTACACATTTTGAGCTTTAGGTGGCTTCTTTAGCCCCTGAGCTGCCAGAGTCGGGTTTCCCCCCTCTTGGCATTTATAAAAATCCTTCTATTAATATATACATATATATATATATATATATATATATATATATATATATATATATATATATGACTACCCACATCATTTGAAATTGCACACGTATAACTTAAAATAATATCTAGCATGAGTACTATAACTTACGAAACCTGTAGCGCTCCAAGGAATTTTATACAAAAGAATAACAATTGACACATTCTTGTGATCATCTTGAGAATTTATAAATGTAGAACTCACAAAAATATAAAATGAAAGTAAATGAACTTCCATAGTACAAGTGCATAGAGAATCGATAACGTTAAAGCTACATACACAAAGTAGCCAAATGACTTACATAAACATTATAAGTTTAATACAAGTTGTCTTCCACACCAAAAAACAATATCTGAGAGCTATGAAAATAATTTGTGTTTTTGACACTTGATGTTCTTTTTAGTGAGCGTAGGCCCTGGAACTATGATAACCAAGGAAGCAAAAAATGTGACGTCCTGTAAACATTTCAAAGACTCTTCCGACCCCCGGTATGACCATACACACTATGCTTTCTGCTTTCAACGGCAGTAGCTCTTATTTTTATTTGTTTCTCCACAACCTCATACAAAATTGCTCCCAATCTTCATTTTTAATCCCGTTTCGAATATCCAACATTTTTGCCTCCAAATTGGGTTGCTTATCCAAATGAATCTTTCTTAGGGTATGCTTTAGCTTCCTGTATGCATCTGGCATTGTTCTTTCAAAATCTTTTCTGAGATAACCTGGGACTTCAAATTCTGTCTGTAATAAAAATACTATATTATAAGAAAGCCAATCAAATATATAAACCGATTACACAAGAACACTTAACACATGTATATATTTGTACTTCAGTAAATATGCATATATTTAACATAAACAGGAGCTAGAGTCATGTTGTTTAAATATGCATATCTCGTTTTACTAATTCCATCGATGATTGTGAAGTCTGCAGATGATCTTCTATGATAGCAACTATCGATATCGAGCCATCGTAGAGACCAAGAACGGTGGAGGTAGATGACAGGTTCCAGTCCATAAGCATGTTGAAGAACTAACCCTTTCTCTAGAAACTTGCTTTAGACCAACCCTCGAATTAAATTGACATAAAAAGTATGTAACTTTAATTAAACCATATGGTCAAATAAATGCTTGAACATAAACTTGCAAAAAGTTTAAAAAAGTTTTTGAATACTGATACAGTATAGATAAAGACCTTATATATAAATCTCTATTGTCTCTCCTTATTGTCCCCCTTTTGTTGATATGGACCTAATACATTACGCAATACTGACATAGTATAGATAAAGACCTTTTATAAAGTAAAAAAATATATGCCTGAAGGGAATCTACCTGCCTATCGATGAGAGGTAACCACACCAAACCAACCCCTCTGGTTTGGTTTACAAATGTTTTTTTGGAATGCAATTGCCAATCATATGCTGCATTTACATCCTCAAATTAATGGCATTTCTATTAAACAGAGAATAAATATACAGTATCAATAGATGTCATATGCAGTATCAGTAGATGTCATATTTGCTAATTACACCAATATATGTTCCCTGTTTTATCAAAATGAGAATGGCAGCACAAAATAATAAATCTAACTTAGAGTGGAAGGCCTGATTGTTGCCACCCAAGGTGACATAAGAAAAATTTGACACTTATAATGATTCCATAAAAATGCAATAAGGATGAGATGATCCCAATCTGACTTAATTGTGTGCTTATGATAAGCACAATCTGACTGGAATTGGAGGAGGGGTCTTAGATTCAATTGATTAATGGGGAGGGCCAAGCATGACATGGAGAGCACTAAGCATGCTTCTTTCCCTAATTATAACCCAACTAGCAAAATGTAATTAGGACAAGAATACATTTGAAGTTATAGATATGAACACAAAGATCAATCATCAGACTAATGACAATAAAGTCCATCTTGCACAGGCAATAGAGTAGTTACCGTCATAGTTTTCCAGGTACTAACTGGTGCAAAAAAAAGGCTTGTAAATGTATACCCCATTGTTTCAAGATTTTTAAGGAGACAAGGTGATGATTTAGTTCGTCTCGTGAGGTTCCTCCTTGAGCATGGAAGAAGTTTGCATTCAAACTGAAGATTGTATGGAAGAGAAGTGATTGGTACGAGTCAAATCTTTCAAAAATAGCATCATAACTATGTACACAGAATGAATAAACATTACTGCTAATCAATTCAAGTCATTGAGATAATTAGTGCATTGCATAACTTTTTAAATACCCAACTATTTACTAAAAAAGTACAGAAACTTCATGGTGAAATTCTAACAATCACATAAAATCTTGATATATTGACTAATATTTTAACAATATAATGAACTTACAAGTTACTTTAGATTGCTTCCAACTGGTACCTAGGGGTACAATGAGAGCAAAAATTAGACATCTCAACCATCTATATCAGGCTGAATTAAAGGTTCCTCGCAAGCAGCAAGCATATATGGATGCATTAATTAGCTCTTTTACTTCATAAAACGTTGTAGATTAGTTGTACATATAGAGGAGAAAACAAAACTATAAGTCTACAAAACTACTCACCATGTCATAAATGATCATATAAAACTGCTCTATAAAGTGAAATTAGTTGCACATATAGAGGAGGACAGAAATAAATAGCTTTGTATACAAGAATAGTTGGAGTGCACTATGTCACAACCTGCATATTAGATTATTGGCGTGTTTTAGTATGCAAGTTTGTCTTTTAATAGCATATGAAAAGTCTCCAATATTTCCCATTTTGTCTCTATTGATGGCATGTAAAAAGTCCTAGAACCAATAGAATGTGTGAAGTCTCCTATATTTTCCTTTAATCACTAGAAATCAAAAATTTCAATGTACAACTCAATGTATCTAAAAGAACATATAATTAAACGGTTTTTAATTGGTAGCTCTATGATCAAGTAGAAAATTTCAACAGTGAGGGGATAATTTGTCACAAAATTTCCAAGTGTATTCTGCTGAAGAAGCCAAAGTTGATGCATGATGCCCTATCACACAGATCCCATCATAAAAAATTAATTAAGACTAAGAATTATAAAGCACAGATAGATTCATAAAGGGTAACAACGACATATGTAAAGAAAAAAGGGCACATAAACATTCTGAATATGTGTAAGCTGAGCTAGTATCGTGTAGTAAAACTGGTATGATGAACTCAAAAACTTATTAGCTGGTTCCGATTAAAAAAAACTTAATATGGGGAGTATTTCTGGATACATGATAAGTACAAAAGCTACCAAAGAATGGTGTTATGTTCAAAGACTCAACAACAATTCATACATGGATAATGTATTAGGCGAAGAAAAGTTGATGGATTATGAAATGCTCTAATTCTCTCAAAGAATCAACTGTCCAAGTTTACAGCTAGAGCAATTAAAGAGATTAAAGAAATTATTAATCAACAATGGTGTTTAGTTCAATTGGATATATACAAATTAATTACACACTAAAGGGGCAAGAGAATTCAATATTTATGTTTTTTCTTCCACTCACAGTGCCATGTATCTCAAAACAATCCATAAATTACCTAAAATAAGCCAATAAAGAAAATTGAAAATATTATTACCATTCTTGTATTAATAATAGTAGAGAAGAAACTAAAGCTTACATAGCAAGAACAGTCGCTTTTGTTCACTTTTGCAGTCTCTCCTCTCGTCTTCAATTCAATTGTCTCGCACAAAAAACAACAACAATAGCAGAAGAAGAAGCATTAGCAACATTTATGTGTTTAGGCTATTATTCATTACATGGACAAGTCCTCATCCAGGTAACTTGATCTCCAAACTCTCTATTATGATAAAGATATTTACATGTGCCAAATTGTTCATAGTACTTCCTACCAATGCATCCAGTGGCCATAAAAAAGTAACTTTGTATTACATAAAAAGAACTTAGTTGATTTATTTAATTTTTTAGACCTTTGCAAGGCACATGGTCCTTTCTGCATGGTTTCAGGATTTATTTGTACGAAAGATAATGTGGATAAGATGGAACTAGCTATTCTACTTGGGGAGCATAATAAGAACAAAAAATGTGATGGTCATTTATTCACTCATTCTACTTGCTGATTGGAAAACAAAACATCAAAGGTTGTACCTACCTAGTGAAATTTAAACCAAAGGCATGCTTGTAACAAACATTAATAGTAATTTGATGCACCATTTAAGAAAATAATACAATTTAGGGGACCTAAGTTGAAATAGGCTAGTTTTAAGGGACAAAATTAAATATTAAATTATTTAAAGATAAACTAAAGATCAACTAACAAGGCATATTCATAATAATTGGCTCAAAGTTCTTTCAATTTCTCAACATAGTAGTAGAATCTCTGTCGAAACCAAATCTCAACTTATCGGAGAGGAATCTATATCCAAATCAAGGTAAGACAACTGATTGGACTTGTTATTGTTGGCAGAAATTAGCTTTGTTATTGTTGTAGCTAGGATATTAGCTCAAAGAGAAACATGAGCATAAAATTTTAAGAGACTGATTGTAATTGCAGTGTGCACATAATTGGTGAGGAGGAAATACATCTACAAGATATAATAGAAGAACACTCTTGAATTGTATAATTGAATGATCAATAAATCAAATGGCCAAAAACTTGGAAATAGATAAGGCAGTATTAATTCCTGTATACTTGTGTCATGAGATGAGAACTTATGGAGGTGGTTGAATAAAGTTAGATATCATCCTTGAGTAGGTGGTACTTCAAAGTATTGAACAAACTCAAGTTGCCTCACATTATAGTCTTATGTTATGGTTGTTATCAAATTGGACTGGGTTCGGTCCATAGTGGTAGACTCGGTTTGAAGTTTGAACGTAAAGTTCTATTTGGTTTAGGTTTCGGACCTAGACCTTAATTATATAAGCTTTCGATAAAATCCAATTCGAGTTGGGGGCTTCTGTGTAGAAACAAGAGTAAATTATTTAGTTTTGTTACCTGCTCGGTCCGGGACCCTAGAATGAGTAACTAGATTACTTGGACTACTCAGTACACAGTTTTTTTTTGTCAACACATAATGAACAATTGTAATAAACAGGAACAAAAATAGGAAAACTACCTATAAATAGATGATCAAATGTGTGTGCTAACTCGATTACCAATGACAATTATCAATTGACATCACTAACATAATTTGAGTACTGATAACAATGTGAAACATAAAGAAATAACAAGACAAGGAACTAACATTGACAAAAAGATCTTAAATTTGACAATAAGAACCTAAAAAGGAGAAAAAAGAAAAGAAGATGAGAATTGCATTCCAAAGATTCAACAATATGAAAAAACTGTAAAGTAAAGCAATAATATACTTTACTACTATTTTTTATATTCAAAAGTAAAGGAAAGGAATGGTGACATGGAAGAGGGCTTTGACCGCTACTTTGAGTTTGTATAGGTTTTAGTTGCATTTCTTTGTGTTTTTTTTACCAAAACCAACCCAACTTTAAATCCAATCTTCTAACTGATCAAACGGATCAATGGGAAAAAAATGGCCATATTAGTCGCTATTGAACCTCACCGCTGTAATTTCATGAGGTTCTCCTCTTTATTACATGGATGCCTCACTGGCGGACCTTACCACCGTTTCCGCATCCGGCGGTGCAACACCATTGACTCCGTCGGGGGAGCGAAGCTCCAGAACTGCAAGAAGTTCGACCGAGCCGACACGGCCCAGAACGCGTCGATCTAGGCCTCAAGAGGTCATTGCTGTCGTCCGGATGGAGGGAGTGGAGGAAATGGAGTGGTGGAAGTCGTTGTTGTCATCCATACAGAGGCGCTTGCCGAGGAGGAAAAGGGATGGGGAGTGGTGGTTGTTGCGGGAGTAGGAAGTAATGGAGAGGAGAAGGAGGAGAAGGAGGCGGGGGTGGTACCAGTGTCCGTAGAGGGTTCCAGCATAGTTTTTTGATTCCTGCCAAAGAGTTGGAGAGCGGGATTGAAAAAAGAGATGTATGTGTGCCAGATGGGAGAAAAGGGGACTGGATATTTGTTAAGGTCATGTGAGATCACATGATTTAATTTTTTATTATTTGAAACGGAAAAAACTTTAATACAGAAGGTTGTATCAAAGTTTGATACAGCCTTCTGTATGACAGGTGGGCCCCCTATTTCTTGGTAACCGTGTAAGCAAATATATATATGGGGCCTACCTATCATACAGAAGGCTGTATAAAAATTTGATACAGCCTTCTGTATCAAAGTTCTCCTCATTTGGAACGGTTTATATGTATTCTAGGTTAAATAATTTTTATTAAAAATTTTTAAAAAATTGGAACGCTTTTGTTATTTTGGCACATTTTTTGTCCGTTCCAAAATCTAGACACGCTAAATAGGTGTCCAGATTAAAATACGCCTAGTGTTCCTAATTAGCTATTTTGGTGTAGTGTGGCACATTGGTTGCTCTGAATGGCATAACGAGAAACTTCCAATGTCTATATCTTGATCTAAATGTCATTTTTGGGATATCTTATTCTTTGACTCTGATCTGATGGTACCCCGACCAGAAGTCAATCTTCGAGAATACTATTACCCCACTGAGTTGATCGAATAAATCATCTATTCTGGACAAGGAATATCTGTTCTTGATTGTTAGAGAATTCAAGGTACGATAATCAACACGTAATCTTGATGTACCATCCTTCTTCTTCATAAGAAGCATCGGGGCTCCCCAAGGTGATCCACTAGCACGAATGAATCACTTGGTTCTGAGTTCTTCAATCATCTTATACAGGATCTCAAATTCTGATGGTGCTATTCTATAGACTCTTTCTGATATCGGTGCCGTCCTTGGAAGCAAATCAATAGTGAACTTTATCTCTCGTTCTGGCGGCATACCTGGAAGCTCTTCGGAAAATACCTCAGGAAATTCTTGTACCACTCTGGGAAAATGAACTGCTTCTGCTACTATGATACCTAAGATTGGTGGAGAAGGCTCTACTTTGCCTCTTGAAAACGAGAATTCTTCGTCGAGAACACCAAAAATAATCCTGCCAACATAGCAGTCTATTCTCGCATATTGATCCTTCAACTAATCCGTCCCTAGTACCACATCATAGTCGACCATCGAAAATTCTTAATGAATCGTCAGCTACAGTACATCGTAGTTATTTTAGATTTCAATTAATATAATTAACATTATTTTATGAATTAGATTTCGTTATGCAGCGACTGTCTCAGATTAGCTATAGGGGTACTGTCCCATCTAACGAAGGTTCATAGGGGACCGCTTAAGTACCATTTTGCTTCAACCTTAGTCGTGGTGACAGACAGACCCTTTTTAGGCTTGTGTCGAAAACAATTTTTGTATATTGAAAAATGATTAATAAAATTGAATTAATTAATATTATTGACATCTAAAATTCCTAATTCTTGACGTAAATAATTGAAATGATCTTGTCACGACCCGCACCCACCGTGAGGGTACGAGTACGTAACAGCGCCCAGCCTACGCCGCAGTATCGACGGTAGAACGCTGTTCTAGGTCATGAACTATAACTAACACAATATAGAATAATCTCCAACTGGAGGCTAATCATAGAAGGTACAACTCAATCACAATCTAGAGATAGAATATGGCACGATGAAATAGATAAGAAACTACTCAAATGAGGCACAACAGAATGGAATAACATAAGTTAACAACTACTAGTCTCAACATCTCAAATTATACAACTTTGAAAATAAGGACAACAACTAAACATGAAAAAGAAACAATCTAGACTATCTAAACTATGCAAGGGTATCATCCTCAGCAGCTGCCTGAACCTCCCCAGGGGTCCAGGTCGCGAGTGTCATCTAGGCAAGCTCCAAAGTAAGGGGTGCAGGGTTCCTCATCATCCTCTGTAAAATTTTCAACAGGTCCAGTCAGGACGGGAGCGAGCACAATACATCTCACGCAGATCATAACAGATTAGAGAATATAAACATGCAAGAGAGTACGATACATGAAACTGAAAGAAAGTACATAATGTAAACAGAGAAAGAACTGTAATAGAAATATCTACTATAAGTAGAGAGCTACCAGTGACTAGTGATTTAGAGCGCAAGGTCAACATGTGAACGGCTTGATTTGCACATGACTATACTAAAGATGCGCACATGGCTATACTACTTTGGAATTGTTCACATGAATATTTATACTCCCCCATACCCCAATCAATACACAAGGATCCAGACAAGTTATGTTAAGTACATGATTTTCATATGAAGCCCATAAATGGGTGCACATGAAGTATACATGAGAGCTCATACATGAGTGCACATGAAGTTCACATGGGGGCCCACAAATGGGTGCACATGAAGGCTCATAAATGAGTGCACATGAAGAATAGGTTGTACATGAGATTCATGAGAAACATGACCGAACATGAGAGCACTAGTAATCTGCTGCTGTCTAGGGATCTGCTGCGTCTGTAACGGTGGTCCCCTCGGCTGCACTGTCGGAGCCCTAGCTCCTACTCCTGGTGCTGCTCTCTGAACTACTCTGCCTATGTTCTAGGAACACTCCCTCAACTGGTGGTCCGCTGCTCCACCCCTCTAGTGCTGAGCTACAGGTGGCCTCGCTCCATCAAAAGGAGATAGAATGGGACAATCTACCTTCTGGTGGGCACCGGACCCACAGAAATAGCAAACCTTTAACCTCTTCCTGTACTCACCCCATCCATGCCCCGACTTCTTGCAGTAGGTACAACTGATTGTCTCCTGCCTGGGTGCCTGATACTGTCTGGGTTGCTGCTATCCCTGCTGATGGCCCTGACCCTGGAACTGCTGCTGAACAGGCCTCTGTTGGTACTGCTGATGAATCTGTACGCGAGGCCTCTTAGCCTGACCTTCACTGCTGCTGACTCCATGAATGTCATGTCCCCTCTTGAACAACTGTTGTCGCTGAGTTTCTACTATCTGCTGGAAGAAGGAGAACAACCGCGCCACGTCCTCTGGTCCTGATGGCGACTGCTGCTGAAGAACGTTCGGGATGACAGGAGAAAGTCTCGGAGTAGGAAGAGGTGCACTCCCATAAGCTGTAGATATTCCAGCCTGAGCTGGCATAACAGGAACTGCAGTCTCGGGGCCCTGCTGATCAAGACGAGGAGTGGTAGACCCCTCAGTGGTATTTTCCTAATCGAGACGATGAGATCGTGTCTCCATAACCATCCTGAAGACAGATCAAACAAGGAATCAATACTGAGATAGAAATAATAATTCAAGGGAGGACAGTTATTCAAGGAAGCAATCTTCAACAGGAATTTAGATATCAGGAATCCTGTTAAGAGTTTTTCCTAATGTGATTGAGTACCTCAAAAATAATCCTAATCCTACTGCAGGTTGTAGCGGTACTCTAGTTCGAATACCACTACATAAACTCGACCTGCATGGGCCACCACTAAAAATGTGTCACGACCCGTACCCACCGTGAGGGTACGAGTACGTAACAGCGCCCAGCCTACGTCGCAGTGTCGGCGGTAGAACGCTGTTCTAGGTTATGAACTATAATTAACACAATATAGAATAATCTTCGACTGGTGGCTAATCACAGAAGGTACAACTCAATCATAATTTAGAGATAGAATATAGCATGATGAAATAGATAAGAAACTCCTCAACTGAGGCACAACAGAATAGAATAACATAAGTTAACAACTACTAGTCTCAATATCTCAAATTATACAACTCTGAAAATAAGGACAACAACTAAACATGAGAAAGAAACAATCTAGACTATCTAAACTATGCAAGGGTATCATCCTCAGCAGCTGCCTGAACCTCCCCAGGGGTCCAGGTCGCGAGTGTCATCGAGGCAAGCTCCAAAGTAAGGGGTGCAGGGTTCCTCATCATCCTCTGTAAAATTTTCAACAGGTCCAGCCAGGACGGGAGCGAGCACAATACATCTCATGCAGATCATAACAGATTAGAGAATATAAACATGCAAGAGAGTACGATACATGAAACTGAAAGAAAGTACATGATGTAAACAGAGAGAGAACTGTAATATAAATATCTACTATAAGTAGAGAGCTACCAGTGACTAGTGATTTAGAGTACAAGATCGACATGTGAACGGCTTGATTTGCACATGACTATACTAAAGAGGCGCACATGGCTATACTACTTTGGAATTGTTCACGTGACTATTTATACTCCCCAATAACCCAATCAATACACAAGGATCCAGACAAGTTATGTTACGTACATGATTTTCACATGAAGCCCATAAATGGGTACACATGAAGTATACATGAGAGCTCATACATGAGTGCACATGAAGTACACATGGGGGCCCATAAATGGATGTACATGAAATTCAAATGAAGGTTCATAAATGAGTGCACATGAAGTATAGGTTATACATGAGATTCATGAAAAACATGACCGAACATGAGAGCACATGAGAGTACACGAGCATGAAGCACATGAGAAACATGAATGACATGAGAGCAAGGAATACATGATATACATGAAACACACGACATGATGTATCCGATGCTCCCTAGGGTGAAAATATCTCAATATAGGGATCCATATAGTACCAATCCGTGATAATATCGTGACAGCATCAAATAGGGTAAACTAGAGCAGGAATATAATTCTAAGCAAGTTATGAAATGATCAGAGAATTTACTCGCCTCGTATCTAAATGTCTAAAGTAAATATACTGTCCGAGATGAGGTACCTGACTACTATTTAGAGCAACACAAGTCAAGATGTATACAGGGGATGATGAATGTAATCTACTATGCATCTGCATGCTGTCTAGGTCAAACTAGACCAAAGTCAACTCTCGGTCAACTCCAGTCAACTAGACTAGTCAAACTAGGTCAAGTCCTAGCCCAACAAGTCTAATAAGTCTCACTAGGCCTAACCAAGCCTAGTCTAGCAATCACACACACCATCACGAGTCATAGAGAACACATATTACATATATATACATGTTGACATTACATTCTCATATTATCCAACATTGTATTTATAACTTGCATATATATATATACCACTCATTAACTTACACTATCACATGCATTGTACACTACATTATATTTCATATCATTGCCTACCTACATGCATTCCTATATACTAGCATATATATACATGGCCTATATTTCATAATCTCATGCTTGCCTACACATATATATATGTATAGGCATGGGTTAAAAATCAATTAGATACATTACACATACATGTCAATATTCTGCATACATTAGATATAGCTAGAGGGAAAGGAAAGGAAGAGTAAGGCATGACCAACAATTTTAGTTAAAAAATGTGTGTGTGTATGTGGCAGTGGTGTGTGTATAATTGAACATATAAATAAATGTGTGAAAGACCACCATTCTCAGATTTTTCTATTGACAGTTCAAGCAATTATCTAACAGTGCAAGGATTAGGGGATATGTGTGTATGAAATAGGTTACTTGATAGGGAGTGTGTGTACAGGAGAAAATGTGTGTGTGTGTGTATAATTGAACATATAAATCAATGTGTCAGCAGAACAAGGGGTATTTAGCAAACATGAGTGAACTAATGTGTGTCTTTTAAGTGCCAGAACAAGGTGTCAATGCAATGTGAGTTCTCAGTTATTTGCAAAGAAAAGGAATTCTCATATTTTGGGGAAAATGTTTGTGTCAATTTATCAAAACCAGTATATTTAAACTCAGTAAAATTCAGTGTAATATAGGTCATTAGTTCACATGTGTGATAACAGTACAATTTGTGTCTCAGGTTCAATTTCTCAGTTTAACATTTCCAGTTAGCAATACAATAAATTCTCAGGTAAATAGTTTGAACTCAGTCCATTCGTATCAGAAATTGATAGTTCAATCAACCCATGAATCAGTTAGCAACCCCAAAACCCATTTTCGAAACCCATTGCTCCCACAAATCACACACTAACATAAACACCATTCATTAACACTAGGTGAGTCTAACCTAACATTTCATTAATATTAAATCAGAAAAAAAATACAATTCAAACCCAGAATTTCATTTCAGCCAAGGTGTATCAGTGAACACCAATTTCGAACCTAAAATACATTGAAAATCAAATACATTGCAAACAAAAGGTTGGTAACTCATAACACTACTTGTGCAAGTATCTTGGGTATAATCTACATTCGAATTAAATATTTCAAATCAATCGAACATGCATCAAAACTCATAAAATCACCATTCCAGTTAAGTATCAGAATAAGGAAACAATTATTAGGGAACTTTCCAGATGTTAATCGAAATCCAATCTCCAAACTAGTAAAATTACATATATACAATTCTTAAAACCAAATACAATATCTAACCTGCATCACAGTGAGAATATTACAATATAAATCAGGAAAATCAAATACGAAATCAGAAAAAGTCCAATCAGTCTCAGTGTATCAGGAATTCCAAATTATCAACCCAATAATCACATAAAACCAACTCAAGTTCAAAACAGGTGTACATATATTTCCTTCAAATGTATACATGTCTAGGTCAGTGCTCTCTTGTCCACACGAGTCGACACAGACGTGTCCAAACAGGGTTCGAACTATGAACAGGACACTGGTCGAGCACTATCTCGTGCAGCAAGGACACGAGCTCGTGGACTCGACACAGTGTCCCAGTGTCCTCGTGCTCGTGTATATGTATTCACCAGGGATAGTTCTAGGGGTCCATCACCCTGTATCAGTTCAAATCTGTCAGCCCCTGTTTTTCAGTTTTAGTTAAATTAGTGCTAATTAAATTTTTTTATGTCATTTATAGCCTAAATAATTAACAGGAATTTTTAGAAATTTTCTAGAAATTTTAAAAGATTTTAAATGATTTTTAAATGAATTTTTAGTACAAAAATATTGATCTGTAATTTTCTAAAAAGTTTTAATATCATTTTGTAAATTTTAGAATTATTCTAATATAGATTTGCAATTGCTTCAAATGTTTTAAATAGTTTCTGCAATATTTAAATCTTTGTAAATATCGATTTGCAAATTTTATTTGCAAATTATCCTAAGTAAGGACCTAACCCTAATTTCCTAAAACCCTAGGGACCTAAATGTAAACTACTCTCTCTCCCCAGCCCGATCACCGCCTTCCCCTTAATTTTCCGGCGACCCTAAACCAAAACCCTAACCCTAATCCGGCCACCCACCGCCTTGGCTCCCCTATAAAAGGACCCCCTCCCCTCCTTCGACCAACCACCACCACTACGACCTAACCCCGACCACCGTAGCCCCGTTCTTCCCCGACGAACTCCTAAACCCTAACCCTACTCCGACGAACTCCGCCCAGCCTCACCGTCGACTCCCACAGCCCCCAACCGCCATCCATCGACGCGCCGCACTGAGCCGTGCCCAGCGCCACCCGAGCGCCGCTTCCCCATCACCTCCTCCGCCGCACAGCACGTTCGAAACCCTTCCTCTTCGCCGGACACGTAGGTTACAGTTTCGTTTTGTGTCGTACGTGTCTCGTTTTGACCTATGTTGCTCGCCAGGACACTACGAGCTCAGTGCTGTGCTCGGACACACGAGACTGTGCTCGTACGTGTCATGCTAAGCGAGGACACGAGAAACCCTGTGTCCTTAACTGTCAGGACACAGGATGGTTTTTATATTTTTTTTATGATTAATTAATTCTAACCTAAATAAAAGAATTAAAACCCTAACCCTTAACAAAGCCACGGGCTGACCCCCTGGCCAGCCCGACCCAACTCAAACCCGACCCCCCCCCCCCCCCCCCCCCCCGCTGGGCCGAGTTCGAGCCCCCCCTGCTGTCTTTCCTTTTCTTTTTCTTTTCCTTTTTCCTTTTTCTTTTTTATATATATATATCTATTTATATATATGTATATACATATATTTGTATATATATATATATGTGTATTAATATATATACTATATTTAGGTATATATAGTTGCTGTTTTATATATATATATATATATATATATATATATATATATATATATATATATGTATACTTCATTATTTTATGTATGTATATATATATATATATATATATATATATATATATATATATATATATATATATATATATATATATATATATATATATATATATATATATATATATATATATATATATATATGTATTATGTATACATATATATTTATGTTTTTTTTTTATGTATATATTTCCTTATGTATATATATTATATATATATACTATTATATGTATATGTATACATTATTTTGTATATATATATATATATATATATATATATATATATATATATATATATATATATATATATATATATATATATATATATATAGTCGAGTATTTTCTTATATGTATGTATATATACATATATTTGTATATATATATATATATAATATATAGTTGAGCATTTTCCTATATATATAAATATCCCTATATTTATATATATATATATTATTTCCTATATGTATTTTACTTAGCTTAGTGTAAATTATTTATCTAAAATTATGTTCATACTTTTATAGTTACTATGTAAAACTTTACCTTATTAAAATAATAATATTTATTTTGACTATTACCAAATTGTATTTTATTGTATTTAAATTACTGCAACCATTTGGTGTCCAAGCCTAGCATGGGTATTTGGGCTCAAATGTGTTTTCACACATTCAAGACCTGTACAAGTCATATTGGACTTGATTCATGGCCTTGGGTCCTGTATTTGAACTTTGGTTCAAATTATATACATGGACAAAATACGCAGATAATTAATTATTGTGTGCAAAGCTGTTTTTGATTTTCTAAAAATACTCAAAGTATTGCTAAAATTATGGAAAAATAGTTTTTAGATACTATGTTAAGTTAGCTAATTTAGTATAATTTTTGTAGTATTTAATTTACTGTTTTGCCACTAGTTTGGCATATGAAACCAAAACTCATTTTCTGTATACTTAGGAAAACTAATTTTTATAAAATATTTATACTGGTTGATAAATTCCAGAAAAATTATAATAAATTTCTATGATTAACAAGGATCACTTTGATACTTTGCTTTAAGAAAAACTAGGCTTTTTGCCTATCTCTAAAATTGTTAGAACACAATGATCTTTTGATTTATTTATTGATTAATTACGACTTGTAGCTTTTTGTGTTATTTGGAGTTTTAGTCGTGTTGAACCCCATCCCTCACTAGTGTAAAGACCCTAGAAAGTTAGTTAAACATAGTGTGTCACCCCACATTGGTCTCCTATGCCAAGTCATCATTTTGGCTAGGTGCCCAGTCACAAGTCGTGTTTCACAAATTAGTGTCCTAGTGTTTTAGCTTAGTGTAAAAGCTAAGTTTATGCATTTATTTCTACAGTGACGAGTTACTGGACATCCATAGCATTGTTATCGCAGCTTGTTTTGTTTTGCTTTGCTAAAGGCAAGTACTTTCTACGAACTTTACATATTGTCACATGAATGAACTGCAAACCCCACCATGTTACATGCTGATCCTTGGGGTAGCAAGTTAGATCTCTACATGTTGTACTTTCAGTTACTACCATGCTTAGAACAGTCTTGATGTATCTCTCACATGATTAGAATATGGGTTATGGAGAAACTGATAGTAGAGTACGTGATCATACCCCCTCTTCAGTACCGAGCAAAGTTACATTTTATATGATACTGCGCCGTAGGCCTTACTCTCCAAGCTGTATTTGTACGTGTGTACATATATCGCCTTTATACTTATACGTATGTATATTTTATTTACATTGTGCCTCAGTACATTGTACACCTATTGACCGATCACGTACCTGCTACAGTTTTAAATATTACATATACATCTGTCTTTATGACATATGTGTCCTTGCCATGATAGACTGTGTGATGCCATGCTTTCCAGTTATTCCTCTCATGTCCATTTCTATGTTTCATATGCTAGTTTGCTAGATTTAGTACTTGCTCCCGTCCTGACAGGATAACGTTGTAGGTATACTTACTGAGGAGAAGTTGCTCTGTGATTCATATTATGGAGTCACTACCGAGGACCCGGTTTTGCCATACGAGGATGTTCCTGCGGGGAGACTCGTCTAGTTTGCTTAGCTGCTTGGGATACTTAGTGTAGTCATGTATTAGACTATATCATTTTGTAACTGGACATGTATCCAGTTTTACATTTCAGTTACTTGTACTTGGATATTTTACTATATACGACGACTTTTGTGTTTGGAGCATTTATGATTCTTCTTCACTTATAGAACTGTTAGCACATTTAGTCTTATCTTGTTATCTCTAGAACAGCTTACTGCGCTTTATCTTAAGCGTAGGCTGGACATGGCTCGGCCCGGCCCAACAATTTGGATAACGGGTCGTGACATATTTTTTTGGCGGCCCATGCAAGGTCCTGACTAAACTGTTTGGTTACGTTATTGTACCAAGCATGCCTGCAATTAGGAACTTAAGGTAATTAGACAACATTAGGAAAGACGCTTAGAACACTTAGAGGAATACTAGGATTACAACATAGGAAATATGTCACATGTTTGCTATTATAATTAGATTTTCTTGCATATGATTGCTTACTTTAAATAAGTCCTTATAAGTCTTTTATGTGTAATTTAGATGGTGCTTACTCGTTCGTCCCAGTATGTTACCCCCGAGAATGGGGCCCTCCTTATCCAGTCAGCTGACCAGTCGACTGATACACCTCCACCTACCACTTTCCCCCACTCCATAGATCCACAGACCCAGATACCACCTTCCACATCCCAGTCCCAGCAGGCCCCGATACTTCCACCACCCCCTGTCACTATACCCACCCAGGCTTCCGTCACACTCGACGAGACCCAGCTGCTCACACTGATCCAGGGGTTCCTAACAACCCATCAGGAGCAGACTACCCTACTCCGCCAGAGCATGGAGCGTTCTGAGGGACGTCCCGTGGTCCCACCACATGTAGAGCCACGGCAGAGAGCGGGGACGGTCAAGGACTTCATGGATCTGAATCCCAAGGAGTTCTCAGGGATTGAGGGCATAGTAGTAGCTGATGACTGGCTAGATTCTGTAGAGAGGAAGCTTCTGGGAGTTAGGATGCCGGATGACCTTCAGGTCGAGGCAGCAGGATTTCTGCTGATAGACTTAGCAGGAGTCTGGTTCAGGAATGAGCCGTTGTTCGCAAGAGGTAGAGCCACCTGGGACCAGTTCAAGACCCAGTTCAAGAAGAAATTCTTCTCGACCACTGCTAGAGTAGCCATGGGGCTACGATTCCAGAACATCCAGCAGGGGAACCATTCTGTTGATGACTATGCGGGAGAGTTTAGTCGCCTGAGCCATTTTGCTCCTAGTCTGGTTGCTGATCCAGAGGAGATGACCCGTAGGTTTTGCCATGGTCTAGTTCCAGACATTGGCATTCTTATAGTGGCGAACGGTACGACTGACTACTACCAGAGCCTAGAGTTAGCCCGGAGCATTGAGGAGCGTCTTCTGTCTAGCAAGAGGCCGGCTTCTGTACACCATGAGGGACCGTCCAAGCGTCAGGCTTTCCAGCAGAGAGCACCGATGCCACCCCAGCAGACTTACCATCCCCCTACATCACATCACCCGACCCAGCCAGTTAGAGCCCCGGGACCCCGACAGCAGCAGCAGAAGGGAGCTTTTTGTGTATACTGCAAGAGGCAAGGCCATGACTCTCTCGTCTGCAGGAAGAGGTTGGGTCAGTGTTTAGCTTGTGGGTCTACCATCCATCAGATTCGGGACTGCCCAGTAGCCAAGGGACCTCAGGGGAAGACTTATAGCCTAGTCCTTGAGCCGGAACAGGTTTCGGGAGGTTAGTTTTGATCGTAGCCTTAGTCATTTGTTGCATTGCTTGCTATGTTAGAATATTGTCGGGTCTCCAATCCTTGTGAATTTCGAGGACGAAATTTTTCAAGGAGGGAAGACTTGTCAGCCCCTGTTTTTCAGTTTTAGTTAAATTAGTGCTAATTAAATTTTTTTATGTCATTTATAGCCTTAAATAATTAACAGGAATTTTTAGAAATTTTCTAGAAATTTTAAAAGATTTTAAATGATTTTTAAATGAATTTTTAGTACAAAATATTGATCTGTAATTTTCTAAAAAGTTTTAATATCATTTTGTAAATTTTAGAATTGTTCTAATATAGATTTGCAATTGCTTCAAATGTTTTAATAGTTTATGCAATATTTAAATCTTTGTAAATATCGATTTGCAAATTTTATTTGCAAATTATCCTAAGTAAGGACCTAACCCTAATTTTCTAAAACCCTAGGGACCTAAATGTAAACTACTCTCTCTCCCCAGCCCGATCACCGCCTTCTCCCTAATTTTCCGGCGACCCTAAACCAAAACCCTAACCCTAATCCGGCCACCCACCGCCTTGGCTCCCCTATAAAAGGACCCCTCCCCTCCTTCGACCAACCACCACCACTACGACCTAACCCCGACCACCGTAGCCCCGTTCTTCCCCGACGAACTCCTAAACCCTAACCCTACTCCGACGAACTCCGCCCAGCCTCACCGTCGACTCCCACAGCCCCCAACCGCCATCCATCGACGCACCGCACTGAGCCGTGCCCAACGCCACCCGAGTGCCGCTTCCCCATCACCTCTTCCGCCGCACAGCACGTTCGAAACCCTTCCTCTTCGCCGGACACGTAGGTTACAGTTTCGTTTTGTGTCGTACGTGTCTCGTTTTGACCTATGTTGCTCGCTAGGACACGACGAGCTCAGTGCTGTGCTCGGACACACGAGACTGTGCTTGTACGTGTCGTGCTAAGCGAGGACACGAGAAACCCTGTGTCCTTAACTGTCAGGACACAGGATGGTTTTTATATTTTTTTATGATTAATTAATTCTAACCTAAATAAAAGAATTAAAACCCTAACCCTTAACAAAGCCACGGGCTGACCCCCTGGCCAGCCCGACCCAACTCAAACCCGACCCCCCCCGCTGGGCCGAGTTCGAGCCCCCCCGCTGTCTTTCCTTTTCTTTTCTTTTCCTTTTTCCTTTTTCTTTTTATATATATATATATCTATTTATATATATGTATATACATATATTTGTATATATATATATATATATATGTGTATTAATATATATACTATATTTAGGTATATATAGTTGCTGTTTTATATATATATATATATATATATATATATATATATATATATATATGTATACTTCATTATTTTATGTATGTATATATATATATATATATATATATATATATATATATATATATATATATATATATATATATATATATATATATATATATATGTATTATGTATATATATTTCCTTATGTATATATATTATTATATATATACTATTATATGTATATGTATACATTATTTTGTATATATATATATATATTATATAGTCGAGTATTTTCTTATATGTATGTATATATACATATATTTGTATATATATATATATATATATATAATATATAGTTGAGCATTTCCTATATATATAAATATCCCTATATTTATATATATATATATTATTTCCTATATGTATTTTACTTAGCTTAGTGTAAATTATTTATCTAAAATTATGTTCATACTTTTATAGTTACTATGTAAAACTTTACCTTATTAAAATAATAATATTTATTTTGACTATTACCAAATTGTATTTTATTGTATTTAAATTACTGCAACCATTTGGTGTCCAAGCCTAGCATGGGTATTTGGGCTCAAATGTGTTTTCACACATTCAAGACCTGTACAAGTCATATTGGACTTGATTCATGGCCTTGGATCCTGTATTTGAACTTTGGTTCAAATTATATACATGGACAAAATACGCAGATAATTAATTATTGTGTGCAAAGCTGTTTTTGATTTTCTAAAAATACTCAAAGTATTGCTAAAATTATGGAAAAATAGTTTTTAGATACTATGTTAAGTTAGCTAATTTAGTATAATTTTTGTAGTATTTAATTACTGTTTTGCCACTAGTTTGGCATATGAAACCAAAACTCATTTTCTGTATACTTAGGAAAACTGATTTTTATAAAATATTTATACTGGTTGATAAATTCCAGAAAAATTATAATAATTTCTATGATTAACAAGGATCACTTTGATACTTTGCTTTAAGAAAAACTAGGCTTTCTGCCTATCTCTAAAATTGTTAGAACACAATGATCCTTTGATTTATTTATTGATTAATTACGACTTGTAGCTTTTTGTGTTATTTATTTGGAGTTTGTTGAACCCCATCCCTCACTAGTGTAAAGACCCTAGAAAGTTAGTTAAACATATGTGTCACCCTACATTGGTCTCCTATGCTAAGTCATCATTTTGGCTAGGTGCCCAGTCACAAGTCGTGTTTCACAAATTAGTGTCCTAGTGTTTTAGCTTAGTGTAAAAACTAAGTTTATGCATTATTTCTACAGTGACGAGTTACTGGACATCCATAGCATGTTATCGCAGCTTGTTTGTTTTGCTTTGCTAGAGGCAAGTACTTTCTACGAACTTTACATATTGTCACATGAATGAACTATAAACCCCACCATGTTACATGCTGATCCTTGGGGTAGCAAGTTAGATCTCTACATGTTGTACTTTCAGTTACTACCATGCTTAGAACAGTCTTGATGTATCTCTCACATGATTAGAATATAGGTTATGGGGAAACTGATAGTAGAGTACGTGATCATACCCCCTCTTCAGTACCGAGCAAAGTTACATTTTATATGATACTGCGCCGTAGGCCTTACTCTCCAAGCTGTATTTGTACGTGTGTACATATATCGCCTTTACACTTGTATGTATGTACATTTTATTTACATTGTGCCTCAGTACATTGTACACCTATTGACCGATCACGTACCTGCTACAGTTTTAAACATTACATATACATCTGTCTTTATGACATATGTGTCCTTGCCATGATAGACTGTGTGATGCCATACTTTCCAGTTATTCCTCTCATGTCCATTTCCATGTTTCATATGCTAGTTTGCTAGATTTAGTACTTGCTCCCGTCCTGACAGGATAACGTTGTAGGTATACTTACTGAGGAGGAGTTGCTCCATGATTCATATTATGGAGTCACTGCCGAGGACCCAGTTTTGCCATACGAGGATGTTCCTGCGGGGAGACTCGTCTAGTTTGCTTAGCTGCTTGGGATACTTAGTGTAGTCATGTATAGACTATATCATTTTGTAACTGGACATGTATCCAGTTTTACATTTCAGTTTACTTGTACTTGGATATTTTACTATATACGACGACTTTTGTGTTTGGAGCATTTATGATTCTTCTTCACTTATAGAACTGTTAGCACATTTAGTCTTATCTTGTTATCTCTAGAACATCTTACTGCGCTTTATCTTAAGCGTAGGCTGGACATGGCTCGGCCCGGCCCAACAATTTGGGTAACGGGTCGTGACAAATCCGTGTCGTGTTCGAGCTAAACGTGTGTATCAGACCAATTTTCCGCACGTAGCAATGCAGTGCCAAATCGATGCGGGCGAGATTTCTCCCAAACTGTTCGATAGGATGGGCTAAAATTTTGTCAGTGTCGTGTCAGTCATGTGTCCTAGGTATCACCAAAATTTTATCTCAAATGGTGTCGTGTCGTGTCCGCTAGGACACCCGAACAGCAGGAGACAGTGCACGCTGTATCGTACACGGGTTCCTGTGTCCAAAACTGACACGAATTGTGTCACAAATCAACTCAATCTACATAAAAATTAATATACATATATAGATACAAATTCATGTAATTAGATTTTCATAAATCGAAAATAAAAACCTTTGTGACATTTCATCAAACACATGCACACATATCATGATACGTATCCGATACGGACACCAAACAGACACGAATCGACACAAAACCAATACCTACGGCTAGGGGACACCTAGGGCTTCCTATCCATGAAAAAAAAACAAAATTTCATGGAGAGAATGAGAATTTACCTATTGGTGTTTTCTCTAAATAAAGCTTCAAAATGGGGGATCCTTCTTGCTAACCCCAAAGCTCCAAATTGTCCCAAATTTGAGAATGACCTCCATGAACAGTAGGAGAACAGTGACTAGAGTGCTATGGAAGAAATCTCAATAAAATGGAGCTCTATTGATTAATCTATGAAGAAATAAAAATGGAGGCTCACCTAGTTCTTAGGAAAATTATGGAATATTGAAAAGAGGCACAACTCCCAATAGAGATACTTTATAGGCAAGGGGGGTCCTTGGCTGGCCACTTAGCTAGGGTTAGGGTTTCTAGGGGTGCATCTAAGGCTAGCAATGCATCAAGTCTATTTGAATGGCCTAGAATCTAGGGCTCCTTCCTAGTCAAGTTGCAACCCACTCAACCTAGCTAATCATAACTTAAACCCATTTAACCAATACTAACTAAACTCAATGTGGCTGACTAGACTAGCTATGACTAATCTAGGTCAGGTCCAATCTAGGTTAGGCTAATCTAAACCACATAGAAATTAATTAAATAATATTTAATCACACCATTCAAATAAATCATTTTAAATTCCTAATAAAATATATTAAATTCAAATAATTCAAAAATGACAAAAATACTCTCAAACTAAAAATGATAAATAAAATACCCTTATCACATGGCTAGGCTATAGGGTAGACAGTCTCTACGGTTTCACTAGCAAAACACCAAAATCACAAGTCATGATATTTAATAGTTTTAAAATGATTAAAAATTACTAAAATCATAATTTTATTTAAATGCCATAATTAAATAAATTAAAATACAAAATTTCAAAATTACCTCATTTTAGAAACTGGGTGTTACAAGTCTACCCACCTTAGAAAAATTTCGTCCTTGAAATTAAAATGGTAATAATCCTTCTAGGTCAAACACCCCACAATCAAAGTCTCAAACGTACCGTCAGATAATCATATGCGTCTATCTAAAATCATGATACTCAGAATCTTAGTCATGCTGGTGAGCAAGGCTACGATAATCACAGAGTCCTCGATTAAGGCACATACCTCTAGAATCATGGTATTTAAAATTTTTGCATTACTGCATGCTTGGCAACGAAAACCTTAAATTCCCACACCCGAAATACGTCCTAAATCTGATTATATGTCCTCACCATGCCAGCTTAACGACTATCGAAGATTCTAGACTCCATGACTGGGTGACCTAGCCCATATGATTCATCTTAGAAGAAAATCAATCATAACACAAGAACAACATGACAAAATTGATAAATCAACAAGGAACAGAGGGAATCTAATTTCCAATGCAGTTATAAGAAGCAATGCGGAAAGGGAATCGAATAGAACGGAACCTGCAACTAGATCTCCAACGGCCTGAGCATCCTCGACTGTCCTGGCGAAAGCTCGCTCCTGCTGGCCTCCTCTGGCCTGCTGATGTTGTATGTACCTCTGCTGCTGAGTCGGTAAGGGTAATCCCTTCTGCTGGCCTACCGGAGCCCTAGCTCCTGCTCCCTGAGTTGTCCCTTTAGAAAACTTGGGACACTCTCTTAACGG
>JANAVB010041257.1:0-13389 GCA_029216955.1 Iris pallida | reverse complement strand
AAGTTGCCTTGTCTTGTAATATAGGCATATAGTATATGCATGCCTATATATATATATATATATATATATATATATATATATATATATATATTGTATGTTATATCTATATAGATATTATTTGTGTATGAGATAGCTTGAGTTGACTTTGGTCATTATTGGTACTTGAATTATAGGTTAGGCTTGTATAGCCTTGAATGGTGTGTGCTAGCTAGTATGGGCTAGTTAGGGCCTAGAATGGTGGCATTGACTAGTTTGACCAAAGTTGACCAAGTTTGACTACTAGAGTTGAACAAAGTTGACCAAGAGTTGATTTTGGCCTAGTTTGACCAAGGAGTCCAAGATATTGACTTAGTCAACTCAACTTCACCCAGTTTGACTAGTTACTGCGCTGAACATGTGTGTCCATCTTTGCAAAATTATTTCCAAATGGATATGAATTACTACTTGCGGACTCGTTCATGGATGTACAATCGTCGTCATGATGATATGTGTGGTGTGCGGGATGAATACATAGCGGGAGTAGAGCAGTTCCTGCATTTTGCTAAGGCGTTCCCTCAGTACATGGACGGCACCAAGATTAAGTGTCCGTGTGTGAAATGTCATAACGTGAAATATTATCCAGAAGTGGAAGTGACATATCATTTGTACTCGAGGGATTTTACGCCTAATTACTATCAGTGGACCGCACACGGAGAACTTGTGTCTTTAGCATCAGAGCCGGAGCCTTATGTTGAGCCGTATATGCATGCGGGACCTAATTTTGTTTCAGATAATCATGCATACGATGACGGATGCGTGAACATGATTTTCGACGCTGCGGGGCCTAGTTTCGTTCATGATACAGCTGAGGAGGCACCGAATGTCGATGCTGCAAAGTTCATAGAGTTGCTGGAGAATGCAAGGACTCCATTGTATCCTGGTTGTGAGGATCATTCACCGTTGGAGGTGGTTACAAGACTGTTGAGCATTAAGTCAGATTTTAACATGTCGCAAGAATGCTACAACCGAGTGTTGGAGTTGATTATAGAGATCTTGCCGGCGGGTGCTAAGTTACCTAAAGACTTCTATCGGTCTAAGAGGATGGTGAGATCGCTCTGGATGGGATACGAGAAAATCGATTCTTGTCGCAATGGGTGCATGCTGTACTACAAAGACGACAAGGACGTAGATGTGTGCAGATTTTGTGGTGCTGATCGCTATAAGACATCTAGTACAGGAAGGTCTACCGGTGCAAGAAGACCGACCGATTCAATGCACTACTTGCATTTAACGCCGCGGTTGCAAAGATTATTTATGGTGAAAGAGACGGCCGAAAATATGAGTTGGCACATGCGAGAACAGATTGAAGGAGTGTTGGATCACCCATCCGATGGAGAAGCTTGGAAGCACGTTAATCGAGTGTATTCTGATTTTGCTTCAGATCCATGTAATGTCAGATTGGGGCTATCTTCTGACGATTTTACTCCTTTTGGTCATTCGGGATCCCAGAATTCGTGCTGGCTGATTGTCACTCCGTATAACCTACCGCCTTGGATGTGCATGAAGACTCAGTACATGTTTCTAACCGTTATAATTCCTGGTTCGAACAATCCCAAAAGAAATATTGATGTGTACTTACAGCCTTTGATAGATGAGTTGAATCAATTATGGGAAGTAGGCGCTAACACGTACGATATTTCCAGGAAGCAGAATTTTCAGATGAAGGAAACCCTTATGTGGACCATCAACGACTTTCCGGCCTATGGAATGTTATCTGGATGGAGCACTCATGGCCGTCTTTCATGTCCGTATTGCATAGACCGTACTAAGGCTTTCCGTTTGAAACTCGGAGGAAAACCGTGCTTCTTTGGTTGTCATCGACAATTTCTGCCAAAAGATCATCCGTTCAGAAGGAACAGGAATGCATTCCGTGCCGGCGTTGTAGAGAAGGGTGATCCACCGCCAAGGTGGTACGGAGCCAATATATGGAAGGAGGTAAGAGGTTTTCCAAGTGCTATCAAAGATCCTACAACTGGGTACAAGTGCGATGGATTTGGTAGAGATCATAACTGGACAAAGAGGATTATTCTGGGATATGCCATATTGGAGTATCAATCTGATCAGACATAATCTTGATGTCATGCATATTGAGAAGAATGTGTTTGATAACATAATTAATACTGTGATGGACGTAAAGGAAAAAATGAAAGACAATCCCAAGGCCAGGTTGGACTTAGAAGAAATATACAAACGCCCTGCGTTGCATTTGATAGAGGAGAATAGAAAACAGTTCCTGCCGAAGTCAATTTTCTTACTGGACAAGGAGGATAAAGTGAGACTTTGTCGGTAGATCCAGGGCCTAAAATTTCCAGACGGATATGTGTCAAATCTGAGAAGATGTGTCGATCTGAAGGAAAACAAATTGACGGGTATGAAGAGCGATGATTGTCACATATTCATGGAGAGGTTAATTTCGATTGTATTTCGGGAATTCTTACCGCAGGTAGTTTGGGATCCATTGACGGAGCTTAGCATATTCTTCAGGGATCTTTGTTCTAAGAAATTGCTCGTTGATCGTCTAGAAAAGCAAGAGAAAGTCATTACGGTAACATTGTGCAAGCTAGAAAGGGTGTTTCCTCCTGGATTCTTCGACTCTATGGAACATTTGCCGATTCATCTATCCTATGAGGTACGTGTTGGTGGACCCGTCGAATATCGATGGATGTACCCGTTCGAGCGACATTTGAATCACCTAAAAAGAAGTGAACAATAAGGCACGGGTCGAGGGTTCTATTTATGAAGCATATATTCTTGAGGAGATTACAAACTTTTGTTTGATGTATTTCAAGCCACATGTTGCAACTAATAGAACGAGAGCTTCCAGAAACAACGACGGAGATCATGAATGTAATGATACAATACTAAAGGTATTTAATGCTCCAGGAAAGCGATCGGGTAAAATGAAGAAGAGATATCTGAACGATGATGAGCTAAGGGCTGCTCAGGTGTATGTATTACTCAACTGCGACGATGATGAAGTAGAGAAGCTGGAGGGGTAAGTAATTAAAACGTCTACATTATTTTAATAGTGTTGATTATTATACTATAACATTAATTGAACGATGTTGTTTTCAGCATATTTAATGATGATGTGAGGTCAGGTAGGCCACACATAACAAAAGAAGAACTAGAACAAGAAATGAGGCATTATTTTCCATCATGGTTGAGTGCATATGTAAGACTTGAGAACTCTGTAATTACCTTTCTGTATATGCACTTGAGAATGAGCTTAATTTATTTTTTCGTGGTATTTAGGTCGATCGTCCATACGCAAGACTTGAGAATGAGTCTATTAGAATGCTAGCCAAGGGACCAATTTATGCTACAAAAATATGGCCAAGCTACTGTGTTAATGGGTTTAGGTTCAAGTCAACAACTTGCCCGATCAGAGACAACTTTGTGGATCTCGATTCCACCAAAAACAACTGTTTGTGTATCAGATCATCGAACTACAAAGATGTTGATGCGGGCAACGATTTCTATGGCGTCCTACGGGAGATTGTGGAGCTGACATATAGTTATGGAATAGAGCCTGCTAAGATTGTGTTATTCAGGTGTGATTGGTTTGATCCGATTGAAGGTCAAGGTTGGAAAATAGACAAGCACGGTCATGTGGATATAAACTATCGGCGTCGATATCAAGCCTATGAACCATTTGTCCTATCAAGTCAGGCTCAGCTCGTGTACTTCACAAGTTATCCTAAACGGGGAACAACAAGGTCGGACTGGTGGGCAGTATGCAAGACCAAAGCTAGAAATACCTTTGAGATTGACGATATAGCTTATCAAGAGGATGAACTATCTCTTGTAACAAATATTATAGAAGTGGACACGACGGAAGTTCCTCATTACACATCTAATTGTGTAGAAGTAGAATTATCTGAAGAGGAAGATGCAGATGAAAGTGAAGATGTAGAGGAGAAGAAGAAGAAGAGCTAAACGAACTAGATGAATTTTCAGAAAAGGATTAAATCTGTACGTTTGTTTTATCATCATATTTGACACTTTAGTGACACTTTTATTATATAAATCTATGACACTTTAGTGACACTTTTATTTGTGACTATGATATTTTCAAAAATCTGTGATTTCTATCATATATATGTATATTTATTTTATTGTCATATGTTATTATCAGGTATGACTAGACCAGGAGGACGACGCGGAGGATATTATATTAGGTAGTCCCGTCTGCCTCGGGCTGGGGATGCAGATTTCGTACCCTCATCCTCATCTCCGAGTACGCTAGTGTACCGTTCTGTTCCTGGTCCATTACCGGGACAGGGCAGTTCCAGCAGGTTGGCGACTCCTCCCTCGTCATCCAGCATTCCTGATCCCGCGTCCAGCATTCCTTCCGCTTCCAGCATTCCTCCTGCCGACGGCTCCATGGAGAGAGCCGATGTCGAGCATATGGAGGACGGCGATCAGACTGATCCTGCCCAAGCAGGAGGTGAGAGCGACCCTCCATGCGCTCCCCGGGACGAGACGTGTATGGAGATTTGGACGGACGGGCCTACGAAGTAAGTTAATTAGTTAATATATATTTCTCAAATAATTATATGTACATATAATTCATTAAATTTATTATTGTATAGATATCGGCCTCCTGCAGTACAGAGACAGCAGGGGTTATTTCTGAGGCAGAACTATGGTGGGCCTTGGATTAACTACTCAGATGCTCCCGCAGATAGGAAGGCCTTTTGGTTGGCCCACTTCAAGGTAAAAAATTTATTTATTTTTAAATTTTAATAATCAATTGTGTATATTATACAATTTTTCTATTTTACTTCTTGTAGAGGACCTATTTCTATCCACCACACCGGGCGGCGAAGATCGAGGCCCAATTTTCTGTCGTCGCAGGCAAGCTCATCCGTGATGCGATCCACGACCAGAAGTCTCGTGATCACTCTGGAAAGCCGATCCATGGTTGGATCACGCCAGAGCAGTGGACTGCGATGAAGTCTAGATTCGGCGAGGCTAGGTACCAGGAGCGGTCTGACAAGGCCAAGGTGGCACGGTCAAGCGCCAGTAAGTGGTATGGTGGCTCCATTCCAATGACGGAGCATTTTCGTCGTCTGGTACGTTTGCTATGACGGACATCATTTTATATAGTTGGATAGAATGTTTAATACTAATAATAATATATTTTAACAGGTAAAAAAGGGTGAGGACCCCAACATGGTGACCACCTTCCTGGTCACCCATCGGAGGGTTGGGAAGTTCATTGACGAGAGGGCGACACAGGCATATGTACGTTTTATTCTTTATATTATTATAATTTAGAAAGTAGGAAAATAGATATCAATATAGACTTAGCAAACACTTATACGTTAGCAAACATTGTTCTAGGCCGAGTTTCTTCAGCTACAAGAGGCGGCTGCTGCTGCTAGTACGCCAGCAGAGGGAGGGGCTGGTACTTCCTCCCAGCCGCCTACAGCTCCATCGCCGAACGACCTCTGGATGACCCCCGTTGGTGGTCTTCAGAAGGGTACGTACTACGGTACGGGATCCTACGGCGCCTATTTGGCTTCAGAGTCATCTCGGGCCCCCTTTGTCAGTGCGCAGTCTCCAGCTTCGCAGGCGTCATCACGAGCTCAGAATATTGGTCGTCAGATCGACGAGCTGCGTTGCGAGTTGTAGCAGCAGATTTCTGATCACCATATCGTAGAGCGACGATCCGATGATCACCGGACAATTTGATGCGGTCGAGCGCAGTATACAGGAGCTGATGAGTCTGCAGCAGGCTACAGCTGCCAGCTTGCACACGCTCATCGAGTCTACGCAGCGCACGGAACGTAGACAGGTCAAGCTGGAGGGATCGCAGAGGACAATGTCTGCCTCACTCACTCAGGTACAAACTTCGATTGAGGGGAGTACTCATAGGATGGTGAGTACCCTTGCTGTGCTTGGTGAGCGACTGTGAGAGCTGGAGCAGATACGTCCTCCCGGTCCATCGACGGCGCCGACTCCAGACATTGCACTGCCTCCTACTGCCCCTACGGTGCAGCTCACACAGGAGCAGTATGAGTACATGCTATCTCAAATGCGCGGCAGGGGTCCTCAGTGATCCAGCAGATTTTTTTTATCATCTTTGTATGTATTGGCCCTATGGGCCCATTGACCGTTCTGTACACTGATTTTCATTCTTATTTGCCCTCCATTGTGGACATGTATGTTTGTTGGATATTTACTTTGTTGGTATTTTCATTGAGTACATGTATGATATTTACTTGGACATGTATGTTTGTGATATCTGCGACGGGGATGACAAATATACCTACGCTGGGTTATAAGCGATGATCTGATATACAAAGGAGGTGTTGCCCAATTTTTTAAAAATATGTTGGTATTTTTGTGATGATGCGTGTCTGTGTAAACACAGACACACAGCATAACAAAAATACCAAACATATTTTTTAAATTTTTTTCATAATATCTGCGACGTATATCGACGTTCTGCGACGTATAGCGACGTATCCAGACGTCGCTAATTAGCGCCGTCACGTCGCTATCCGTCGCAATCCGTCGCTCAGTAGCTGACGTTGACATCGCTAATTTGGTCGCCGTACGTCGCTAAACTGCTGACGTGGCAGGCATGCCATGTCATCACATAAAAAGAAATAACGTCGCTACGTAGTCGCACTACGTCGCTAATTTGGCGACGTAAAATTTCGTCGCCCTCCGTCGCTAACTTTGCGATGACCCAGCGACATTGTGGTGACGTCGCAAACAGCGACGGAGGGCGACGAATTTGTCATCTGCGACTAGCTTTTTTGCGACCTTCAATTTTCGTCGCTAAAGTCGTCACTAATTACGTTTAGCGATGTATTTTCCTTAATTAGCGACGTATCTGGACGTTGCTAATTTGCCTTATTTTAGTAGTGACTTGTCTAAGACTTGGTTAAGGCCATAAGGAAGGTTAGGTCGTAAGGCATTCTACCCAACTTACAAGAGTTGAACTAATGGTGTGATAGGACAAAGAGTCATGTCTACCTAGTATGGGTATCTTCCTAACCAATATCAAGCACGAAAGAAGGATAAGAGTCTATGGTAGAGGGGATCAAGTAAGATGCTAATCAATGAGTTCAAGAGGTAGTTCGCAAATAGAATTGAGGAAAGAGGTCAAGTATGTGGATAAGATCCTAGACTCTAATCCTATACGAGGGCTTGCTTGGTACGGTAAAGTAACCAAATAATTTATCTTGACCTGCATGGGCCACCCCAAAAACATGTAACGCCTCAGTTCCAAAATACGTAGGACTAGGAACTGTCACAACCCGCACCCGATTTTCGGGCGCGAGCTCGTGAACAAGCCAGCTACGTATCGAGCGGACTCCAGCCCGACTCGAGTACGTATAAGCTATCAAGATCATGGTATCCTGGCTAATATGGTAATCTACATTGTATCTCAATCCACAAGAATATATGGGACAAGAATGAACAAGTATGGGTCGTGGTCTGCAGCACACTAGCATATATGTCTGATTAGACTCCCAAAAATAATATGAGTCTATAAAGCTAAACTGAAAGCAGGATATATCATAAAAGCACGGGAAAGATGGTAAATCAATAACACTAACAAAATACCTGAATCATGCGATTGTAGTCAACTACCACATGCTCAGCTAACTAACTCCGTGCAATCAGCTACCTGAAGAGATCATCAGGTCCTCAGAGGACTAGCAAGATACATAAAACAGGCCTACTAATATGACAATAAATAACATGTATGGAGGATAAGAACACTGTAAGAAGAACATCTAAGGACGACGAGTCGTGTGGAAATGTAATACTAAACTTGGCTAACTCTCAATCAGAACTCCTATAGCTTGTAGTACAATGCAAGATACTCCTAATCTATAGTGTTTCAATTGACGTACAAAGCAGGATACTCTCAGTCGAGATTAGCCAATTCTAGTATCGATCTCCTCTCCTAAAGGATACAAGGTCAAGCAGACACCTATAAATCGTAGTACAATGCATGATACTCCCAATTCATAGTGTCGCAAATCAAATCAATCAATCAGTCAATATGCTATAGATCGTAGTACAATGTAAGATATACCCAATCTATGGCATGTCTCAAGTCAAGTCAATCAAGCAATATCAAGATAAAAGAATCGAATATAGGTCGTAGTACAATGTAAGATACTCCCAATCTATAGTATATCTCAACTGTAGTACAATGCAAGATACTCCCAGTCAAGATTGGTCAAGTCAAGAACAAGATATAGAAACTGACACCTCAATCACGAGACAAGGTAACACGAATAGACCAATAATCAAGCAATGTCGAATATCCTATACGTGCACGCAAATCTAGAAACAGGTAAAACAGTCGATGACAAACCAATCACAATATGGGAAATAGGTAACCATATGAAAGAAGTACAATAGGAAGAAAATAACGTAAATACTGCATATGTTTAGCAAGGTATACTTGCCTGAGGGTTGCACGGAGAACCAACAATATATCGCCAATCAACAAGTCAGAGAGTCCAAGTCCCACAACAGCCTCCAGAAGCTGTAATAGATGTTACCAACATTATCAGAATAGGCAAATTAGCTAGGATTGCCTATCCTTAAGTCCAATTCTGGACACAGGGGTAAAACAGTAATTTTGGTCAAAACGGTGTCCGCTGTTGGACCCTTTGCACCGAAAAGGGTGCCAGAGTCAATGGTCTCTAAAGTCGTCAAACTACATGTCTACGGATTTGGTTTGACGATACGAACCCAACGGTATTGTCCAATTTTGGATTCCGGTGGCCCGTGCACAAAATCACCCGTTGAATCGGATCGTAGGGCCAATTCTGAGAAGTCCAAAGAACCTAGAGAATAATAATTAAATAAATGAAGTAGCTACTTAGTTGACTAATAGACAAGAAAATGTGTGGCTTATAGGACTACCAATATTATTGCCTCAAGTGTGAATAACAACTTAATGCTCATACTCTCTCTAAAGTGCTTATTCTATGCACTCCACATATCCTGCTTACCAACTGTGTATGCTCATTTCTCTTTAGTTGTTCTCTCTCAGTTACACATATCCTCTATCCTCATTCTATCAATTTACTATAACTTTTGTGAAATACGAAGCATAAAATTTACACCCTCTTCATCCACAGTACACTTATATGCTAAAACCATTTTTCTAATTTTTATACTATGGTGTATTAGAAGTTCATCAACTACCATAACTCAAGTATTATTTATGAAGGCCAGGTGGAGTACTTGTTAAACACATCCCTTTTCCTTGTGACACTAGGCAAACACACCTACACAGTAGATAGGGTCTTCTCAACTATAGGACCCCATACAACCAAGAATGGCTTCCCATGCACTCTCAACACTATTCCTACTCTACTTCATCGTATTTAATAACCCAAGTATCACCACTACATATCCTCATACCAGTATCAGTCACAGACGTAGGAATCATGGACTTCTCCTGAGTGCACAACTTTACTCACACATGAACACAGACAGTTCACTTCCTGGGTCCTTTCGACTTATACTACTACATTGTTTGATCACACACTCATTGCATCCCCTCCCTAAATTCATCCCAAAATTCACGTGTACTAATAGACCACAAAAGGAAGGGTTCAAATGTAATAGGAAATAGTCAAATTATTCTTACTATATAAGCTTTATAATCATACAAACAATGATTTCATTTCTCAGTTACATTCATACCCACTATTATTGTCATCCTCTGTCAGTCCCAACTATAGTAATACACTATCACTACAACATAATCCTTAAAAACACAGGTATTTCATTGTACTCCTTGTCAGTATTCATCCTTACATCCATATTTTAATTACCATGCTCAAGGCTCTTCCTACCTACTGAACGTTCGACCCTTCATGCCACAAGGTTACACCAGTTTCTGTACAAAGGGAACATTAACATAAAAAGAACATGGTTGGCTTTATATCCTACTCTAGCCCGAGTTTAGCCCTCATAGTTACACTTATTCTCAATGCCAAAATGCTAACTTGCATAACTGGGAAGGAGATGTACTTGGGGAGTTCACGTACCCAAGAGAGATCGGGTGGCACAGCGTTGGCAAGGAGATGTGACGGAGAGGATGGAGTGCTGTTAGCGAGCACTCACTAGTAGTTGTCGACGGACCTCCGCTACCCGAACTGTACCGACCGTTGGGGCACCGGGAAGCAGGTATTCGACCATACGTCGACAAGAACGGGGACCGATCAGATGTGGCACGTCCACCATCGTCGACTCAAGTGCCGATCTCAGTTACTCGAGCCATAACCATAAAGGATCCTCCGTTCGTCGGCTACGAAGGCAGGATTGCCTGGGAAGCACCAGTACGATGGTCACCGATCCAGGCGGTGGTGCACAGGGGCGAGATGAAGCTTGGAAGAGTAGCGAATCTTACGATTGTGGAGTCGAGTGTACTGGGGAACGAAGCTGGTTTGTGCTGCAGGACTTCCATGGTCGCACGATTAATTGGCGGCATCCCGGATCCATAACGTGAAGGAGGAAGAAGAAGGAGGAGAATAAAGGGGCGGCTAGGGTTTCGGTTCACCACTCCCTCTCGTTCTCTGTTTATATAAATAGATAGGTGGGTTCTATGAAGAGCTCGAGCTGGGGGGAAATTGGGATCGGGTGGGCTTGCTGCGGCTTAGTTCGGCTGATGTGGGGTTCTCATTTAGTTATATATATATAAAAGTATACGTATATTTCCTATATATGCATAAATACTCCAAAAGTCCAAGAATAAATCTTAGGAATATATTCTAATAGTGTTGGATTATACTAAAGTACATAGGTACAATAATATTTATTTCATTAATAATCTAGAATATTAAATGATATATTTTATTATTATAAGTCTAATAACAATATAAATAACAATAATAAGGATAACTAATAAGGAAAATCTATAATAAGTGTACATACAAAAATATGTAGTCTAAATATCCCAACACGCATAAGGGTAATTAGGAAGGTATTTTTCCTATTTCTAAAAATAGAATATCAATTCAATAACAATAATATATATATATATATATATAATATATATATATATATATATATATATATATATATATATATCCTTTATTTATGAAATGCCTATTTGGACAATCAAAATTAATAAATGCAATATGTACGTCTACATGGACGTCTTTGGTCTCACTGCAAGATTACATGGGCTCGGTTTCGGTTCGAATCTGGTCCGAGCTAAATCGACACAAACCGATCTCCTACAAGTCAATAATATAATTAATAAAAATGTCTTTAGAGGTTAAGTCGCAACTTGGCCTGGTTTTTCTAGTTAGGTCACACTTATGGCTGGGTCTTCCTTGGCATGACTAGTACACTAGTCAAGGCACGCCACTGCACTTTCCGTGCCATGATTCCTAGTCATCTGGTACTTCAAAACTCAACAATGGCTAAAGTCATCTACCGTAATAATTAACTAAATAATTATTTATAAAAAAAATCTAAAAAACACCATTTAAATCAAATAAATAATAGAAAAATATTTCAAAATTTTTGGGAAAGGGAGCTACAAATCCACCCACCTTAAAAATAATTTCGTCCTCGAAATTCTAATTCATAACTATTCCTTAAAATTCAAAGTCTACTACTACCTTAATCTCCTCAAATTTAATTTCTCCAAAGAAATTTTATGACCTTCTCTAGTCATTTTATAACCCCGAATACTTGAGGACTTCTACCCACCTTGGTCACACAACACCTTAAAACACGGTCACTAAAATCTTATGATCTTCTAACTAGTTGCTAACAATTCTACCGACAGATATCTAGGCATATGGCAACTATAATACCTCATATCTATAAACAACCAAAACTCAATAATCATGCAATATTATACTATAATTTAAGAATTTCTGATAAATTCTAGACAACACGATCATTCGTCACCCCGGAATAGGAAGGGACGAGAATCAATGGTACGGAAGGGCAAGGGAAAATAATCGAGAACGAATACGAGTTTTCAAAGGCGGTAGAAAAATTTCTAAGAGAATTTTCAAAGCAGGGTGGATTGAGATTTCTAAGGTTTAGTCATAGTCGCAGGCTCGTATCAGTATAGTTACGTAATCGATACGATATGCTCTGACCACAAAAATTTGTCACGACCCGCACCCGCTTTTCGGGCGTGAGCTCGTGAACAAGCCAGCTACGTATCGAGCGGACTCCAGCCCGACTCGAGTACGTATAAGCTGTCAAGATCATGGTATCATGGCTAATATGGTAATCTACAGTGTATCTCAATCCACAAGAATATATAGGACAAGAATGAACAAGTATGGGTCGTGGTCTGCAGCCCACTAGCATATATGTCCGATTCGACTCCCAAAATAATATGAGTCTATAAAGCTAAACTGATAAGCAGGATATAACATAAAAGCACAGAAAGATAGTAAATCAATAACACTAACAAAATACCTGAATCATGCGATTGTAGTCAACTAGCACATGCTCAGCTAACTAACTCCGTGTAGTCAGCTACCTGAAGAGATCATCAGGTCCTCAGAGGACTAGCAAGATACATAAAACATGCCTACTAATATGACAGTAAATAACATGTATGGAGGATAAGAACACTGCAAGAAGAACATCTAAGGACGACAAATCGTGTGGAAATGTAATACTGAACTTGGCTAACTATCAATCAGAACTCCTATAGCTTGTAGTACAATGCAAGATACTCCCAATCTATAGTGTTTCAATTAACGTACAAAGCAGGATACTCTCATCGAGATTAGCCAATTCTAGTATCGATCTCCTCTCCTAAAGGATACAAGGTCAAGCAGACACCTATAAATCATAGTACAATGCAAGATACTCCCAATTTATAGTGTCACAAATCAAATCAATCAATCAATCAATATATGCTAAACTATATTTTCTTAAAATAAAGCTAAATTAGATGATCCTATCTTAGTTGTCTCCATGCAGTTACAAGTAAACTATCCTTAAATAATTAGTGATAATTTGAATAATTATGCTATAAATATTTATTATAGTTAAGGGAAGATAGCTAGTGATAACTGAATAAAACTTAACCAACTTATACTTATCTTCAGGAAGACATCCAGCTCTATACTTTACCCGTACTTTCCCGGAGCAAGGCAAGTACTTTTCTACGGTCTTGTGCATTTACGTATCTTGTACTCTTCCTGTGACACATCATGGCACGATATCTTGTACCCCTCTATTTCCTGTTCTTGTACTTACTTATGTTGGGTGGGGAAATACACTAGCTATGTGACCAAACCCCGGTTGCTATATTCATGTAGATAGCTTAGGCCTCGCATCGTGCACGCAAGCCCTAAGACATACCATATTCAT